>JAVVLW010001545.1:0-25000 GCA_034401795.1 Chaetoderma sp. LZ-2023a | reverse complement strand
TCTCAGAAAAGCAGCCAAATTAACAACCGATTCCGCCTTCCCTTCCAAAAACTGTCCACTCTCTTTGAGCCACCTGGGCTCTTGTGCACGGAAATTCGCATTGGTGCCTCTGTGGGCTGAAATATAATCCGCCTAACCTTCTCATACGAAGGTATGCATGGCTGCTTCCAAGGAACTTTGTGACCACGCTTGGGCAACATGTTCGCGTGCCTGTCGCAGGAAAACACGAACAAACTTCCTTGACTCGGTACTCGCCTCCAGTAGAAGAATTCCGCTCCTGCCTCTATGTTAGTGTCCACACCTCCGTGTGAAGAATCTGAGCGGCGCCACCACACATTGGCTGCTCGACCAAACAGAGGACCCTCCTGCACTATAAGCGTATTAAGTGCTTCCTCCTGTCGCTGACGCCTCTTGAATGCGTCCTCTAACGAACTCCTTCTAATGAATCTTATATACTGTATCCACCCAAACGTCATGGCCATCTTCTCGGCATTGCGATCTCAAGCCATCAAACACTATGTCACAGCACTACATTATGCCTTGGGAACATATGTACCGCAGCTCATTTGAAGCCAGTAACGTCCGCAGAAACTAGGCCCATTGTGATGGACCTTTTCTGTGTGAACTGTATTACAGCTTAAATGCACGAACAGCCGCAACTTTCTTATTCTTTCCACATCCAATGCTGTTAATATGTCCAACCATTTTCCTCTAGTTAGTTTATCCTTTTTCAGGAATGTAATATATTTTGAAGTTGCCTCGACATATGGCCCAGCGTGTGCTTTTAATTTCTCTACCATTCTACCCAGCTCTTGAAGTGAAATGATTAGAAAATATATCGAGTCCAATGGGTATTATGGATTCCATTGTCACATATGTTAAATCTCATGTTTATGTCTAGCATAACAATTGGATCTACAATGCAACTCATCCCCTCTTGACCCGAGCTCCACCAACAAAATAAGGCAGAGGTAGAAAAAGTGGCAGGCATATTTCCAAAGCGATTCCATAGTATCAGGATGGAGATACTGATGTGGTATGGAACGCATCATTTTCCTAAGCAAAAGCTGCTATACTTTCATTGCTATCAGTTTTTGTAATTTGGAGGACAATTCTACTTTTATATGATATTGGCTAGGCTCCGCTGAGAATTATACATGCAATAATTGCCTGTATGAATTTCTGATCGATCTGTCCATTTCTCTAACATGAGTGGAATATGAATGTCTCCCCAATCTTGCACGGGCTGGGACTACCGAGTGTACATGAACGTGGCATGCGTTTCTGACGCTCATTTCCTCACATCTGTCAATGGGGCAGTTCCTGATTTTGTCCATTGTGTCCCGTTATCCAATGACTTACTCCACCTTTTGGCTAAGTTGCCCAGCAACTGAACCCAATCAAATTGGTTTCAAAACACTCAAAATAATGTTTATTAAATGGTAATTCCATACAATTCGTGCAACTGAGCGGCTTTTCATAGTTCATCATGAACTTAACCACACCATTCGTTAGGTATTTGATTCTGACCACAGCCTACACATTACACAATTGATTATGATGGCATATTCTTGAGTGACAGATTGGATTCCTCTAACATTCTGGAGGTTGAACAGACTCTCAAGAAGTAGTTATATATAGGGTGTTTCAAAACATAATGTGGTGGGAGCTGCCAATCCATGATCCGCGGCTACAGGATGGAAGGTGGGTTGTCAAAACGGGTCAGAACAGAGGCGATATATAAAATCCCCATATTAGAGAAACGCAACTCTATAGGTAAATATCATCCATTTTGACCTACACCATCATAAGTGTATTCACGCCAGGCCTTTCACTACAACTCCACTATTAGTAAAGAGTGATACCATCTAAAATCCCCATATTAGAGAAATGCTACTGTATAGGGAAATATCTGCTATGGACGTTGATTAAGTACTTACAAATTTGGCGAGAATGTTGAAGCAGTGGCTTATTAGCGATACCACTTACGCCGAGAACCTGGCAGCTCTCTTTCCTGAGAAGCCAACCCCAGCCCCGCGCAGGATGCTGCCACACACTTCCGAGAAGCCAACACCACGCAGGAGGCTGCCATCCACTTCCAAGAGGCCAACACCGCGCAGGAAGCTACCACCCACTTCCGAGAAGCCAACACCATGCAGGAAGCTACCACACACTTCCGAGAAGCCAAAACCACGCAGGAAGCTACCACACACTTCCGAGACACCCCACCCACCCAAAGCTAAACACCTCACCCAAGTTCACAGATGAGGAGATCAACAGTTTTCTTGATGCTTTATTCCAGGAAACGAGGGACATACCCTTAAGATTTGTGAAGGCACAACATGCAATCAAGAACTATCTGCGGAGATGGGGACTTCCGGAACATGGGGAAAAGATCCAACAGCTTTCCTGGATAAAAAGCTGGACAAGATCGAGAGGAAGTATGTGGAAGAGATCCTCGACCTGAAGGGGTTGACGTTCTCCCTTGCACTCAAGATCACCCTCCACAAGGAGAAGAGTGACGGGACAGAGGTACCCACAAATCCCCCCATTCTGGTCTAAGCAGCATGCCATCCTAAAGGCAAGTGATATTAGCGAGGCTGTGAAGGAGGCCAAATTCATTGCGCTGCAAGGCCTTGAGAACTACACCCGCGAGGGGTCTGGCTGGGCAGTCGACCAGGTTGAGACATTGTACCTAAACATCACAAGATTTCAACCACTACGTGGTGGTTCCTACATCAATCCCCCTGCTGCAATTAAGTGAAAACGTGCTGTGGCTAATGGCCAGAATAATGATGGCCACTCCAACATGTTGAGTGACAGAATGGCTTGGTCATTAATGTTTTCCGGCATGCCAAGGGTATCTACCCACTGCAGCTGGGTGAGGCTGGCCCAGCCATTGCGAGGACACATCTGCTGCTTATTGAGAAGGGCGGCAAGCAACACTCTACCTGGATTAAAGACTTGAATCGTCTGCTCCATGACCAGAGTCGGCTGAGCGAGAGAATGCACTTCTGCAAGCAGTGTCTCCAGTTTTATTCTCATGAAGACCTTCTCATCAAGCACAAACTGGAGTGTAGTGGCATCAGTGACAGACCAATGTGCATACGAATGCCTACAGAGGACATGAAGATGACACAGTTCACCAACTACCAAGCGCAACTCAAGGTGCCATTCATCATCTAGGCCAGATGCGAATCCAGCCCAGAGCAGCACACAGAAAATGCAACATCGTGACATATGTGGGAGCTCATACATTGTGGTCCGCTGTGACGGTGTCAGTGAACCACCAGTGCTGTGTCGAGGAAAAGATGCAGCTAAGCACTTCCTGGATCGATTGGCATGGGAAAAGGAGAAGATAACGGCCGTGCTCGCCCACCCTAGGTCGATGGAGATGACTATAGAGGACTGGCGAGTCAGTTGCCATGTGTGAGGCAGACCATTAACTCGTGACGGAGTCATAGATAGTTTCAGAGACTGCTGCCACATGGCTGGTCTCTACCGGGGGGCAGCACACAATGTGTGTAATCTAAAGCTGCACCTCAACTCGTCAGGACAACAAGCCACCACTATCCCAGTCGTGTTCCACAACCTGCGAGGGTATGATTCTCACCTCATCATGCAGGCCATCTACCAAACAGAGGGGCAGATCAACTGCATTCCCAACAATATGGAGAAGTACCTCTCCTTCAGCCTCCATCGCCTGCGGTTCATCGACTCGGCCCACGTCCTCTCAGCATCACTTGACAAGCTGCTAGCAAGTGTCACAACGTTCCCACTTACAAAACAGTATGAACCTAGCACTGCCAAGCATGAGCTCCTGCTCCGGAAAGGTGTACACCCCTATGAGTACATGGATGAGTGGCACCATTCCAATGAGACCTCTCTCTCCCACCTCAAGCTGCTTTCTACAGTAAACTTTCTGGCGAGGGAACTGCTGACAGCGACTACAAGCATGCCCATTCTGTCTGGGCCCAGTTCGGCTACCAGACCATGCGAGACTATCATGACCTCTATCTGTAGTCTGACACACTGCTCCTCCCAGATGTCTTTGAGAACTTCTGCATCACGTGCCCCCAGCACACTATTACACGAGCCTGGGGTTGAGCTGGGATGCACTTCTAAGGAAGACAGGTATGGGGCTGGAAATGCTCACTGACTACGACATGCATCTCTTCATAGAGCAAAGACTCAGGGGTGATGCATCAATGGTCAGCAAACGATGTGCTAAGGCAAACAACCCATACATAGCTAGCTATAATCCCCAACAGCCGACAAGCCACATCATGTATCTGGATGCTAACAATCTCTATGGCTGGGCAATGAGCCAATAACTACCGACTGGTGGGTTTGAGTGGGTCCTTCCTACAGAACAGGACATTGATGGCAAAGAGATTACACAACATATCGATGATGATGAAAAGGGCTTCATTCTAGAGGTTGACCTTGAGTACCCTCAAGAGATGCATGACATGCACAATGCCTACCCGCCGCCGGTGCCTGAATGGATGAAGGTGAAGAAACAGTGGCTCTCCGAGTATCAGTGCGCATTGGGCGTGTCGATAGCGGAGATGGCAGTAAAAGAACTGGTGCCTAACCTGATGAACAAAGAGTGCTATGTCCTACACCAGCACAACCTAAAGCTCTACCTCAGCCTGGGTATGAGGTTGAAGACGGTGCACAGGGTTCTACACATCAATCAGCCACCGCGGATGGCGCCTTACATCCGATTCAACACAGAGCTCTGTAAGAAGGCCAACAGAGATTTTGAGAAGGATCTCTACAAGCTTATGAATAACGCTGTCTTCGGTAAGACCATGGAGATCTTGCGCAAGTAATTGGATGCCAAGCTAGTACAGTCATCCGAGGATGACAAGCTGCGCCACCTAATAGCCTATCTTCTCCTGCGCGAAGGTGTTCGATGATGATCTAGCTGCTCTTCACATGTACAAGACGAGCCTGCTGATGAACCATTCTGTCTACGTGGGAGGTTCCATCCCGGACCTCTCGAAGTACCAGGTGTATGACTTCTACCACAACGAGCTGAAGCAACTATATGGTATCAGCTGTGAGCTCCTGTACACAGGCAGCGACAGCCTCCTCCGGGAGGTTCATACAGAGGATGTCTATGCTGATATGGCTGCGAGGAGCGACCTCTATGGCACAAGCGACTACCCAGTAACACACCCGCTGCACAGTACTGCCAGCAAGAAGGTCCTGGGCAAGGTGAAGGATGAGTGTGCCGCGGTGCCAAGTAAGGAGTTTGTTGGTCTGCGCCCCAAGATGTACTCCATCAACCAGTCAGATGAGCCAAAAATCAAGAAGGCAAAGGGTGTGCGCAGGACTGTGGTTAGACAGATTTTCCATGAGCAGTACAAGGAATGCCTCTTTGGGCGAAAGGTCTTCCACCATGATATGAACATGCTGCAAAGTGATGGCCACAACCTTTACGGGGTCTACCAAAACAAAACAAGCCTCGGCCCCCAGACACAAAGCAATGGATCGCTCCCGATTGTATTCACACCCTGGCTTATGATCACGAGGATGCCATCACTCCAATTAAATGTTGAAGATCTGCTGGTATGAGCATCACGTGACATCAACCAACAGTCAGTTGAGGATGCCTACTCGATGTAAGCACTCCCAGTGGAGGTAGCTGGGTGTCTGTAAGGATAAGCCGGAGCTCCTCTCGCACAAATGGCCGCCTAGGACTGCAATGCACTCCGTGCTGGTGTGCCAGGTAGTACAGCATAGGCTGTCCAGCGGCATACACATACCTGTCAATCTTGTGTACATCTATCGACCAGTTGGGGTCAGTCACCCGCCTACGTCCACCCTCCAACCCGCCAGAGGATCGCTGAATGGCGATGACAGGCTTCTGGCATGTCAGTCTAGTAACCTCAGCATTGGATCACTCCACTACGATGGGCAAACCTCTCACCCATACACTGGAATGACCACCAATCGGGATGACGACAGCCATTTCCTGAGCATACTGATGAGGGAACAACCTCCCAGCCAGTGTCCGGTCCCACCACTCAACGATAGCCTGGGAACGATGATGTCCCACCTCGCGTCACCCAATTGCCACACTATGTGTCCGCATGAGGGCCAGTTTCACCTCTAAACTCCTTACCATCACCAACTTGCAGCAACTCTGGCCACTGGAGGGGATTTTGCGGGTCCTCATAGATATTCTGGAACCCAGCAGCCATCTAACCCGCTGCATTGTATCTACTGGAAACATCAGCGATGGTAGACAGTACAGTACTTGTAGACCATGCATGTTCCTTTGGAACAGACCCGATCATATGGAAGGAACAGCACATCGGCATGGTGGACTCTGTTTGGAACAGGTTCATCGAAGTGTGCATATCGAATGTGCTGGGGACGAGTTCTGTAGATCTGCCACATCGCCTGTCTTGTAAGCCACTGGCTAACAATCTGCAAGGTGAATGTATGACCCGTGCAACGTGCAGACTCGAGCAGCTGGTGAGGCTCATGATAATAGCTGCTGGCTAGTAATAGAGATCTTCAAGTGAGGTGGTCTGAATGACTGAGACCACCGGTGAAGTCGTTGATGCCAACTCTTGTCCTGTCCTGTACAGCTCGGTCAAACTATAGACAGATGAACAGATGACCATCGTTCATCCGACAGCAGTCCCCGCTGATGATCACTCCTTTGAATACCTGTAAACCCTGCTGTCTAATCTCTGCAGCACTAGCGCTGTCACTGAAGGGTAGCTTATCGACAAAGTCTTGTCAACTAAGGGACTTGACGAGGTCATGCAGAGAAGCCATCTTATATATCACGTCTTAAATGTTTGGCAGCCCAGGTGACTGCAAGTGATATCGCAGCATATTTGAGCCATGGACCGGCAACGTCAAAGAATGTGCCCACCCCAGAGCCGATGGCTGGACTAGTCTCAGACATCTTCTCAACTCCACGAAGAGCATTGTTGGCGATTTTATGGACCGTCTCGCCAGCCTTCATCGTGAACAGAGCAATCAGAGCCGCAACTACCACTAATGGACCAAGAGAGCCCTTCACGTAGGTACGATACATTCCCTTGTCTCGGTGGATTAGTCGACGGGATTCTGGCTCTGCATCATCACCACATAGGCATCCTCATCACAGGCATCCTCATCATTGTCCTCGTCTTCGTCATAGTCATCCTCATCATAGTCCTCATCGTAGTCCTCAACTGGATCCTCGAAACCTTACAGTTCATACATTGCTTGTAGTTTCTGCTGACTATATGGAGAATTTAAGCTCACTATATATAGCGCTATAGACATGGCATCTGCAATCTTGAATGCAGGCATGTTTGCATTGGCGAACTGGGGTCTCAGCTTTGCTTGCCATAAGGCGGCGGAGGTAGAGAGAAAACGGCATAACCAGGCGATGGAGAAGCTCTCTAAGGAGAGGTTTGAGTATAGCAAGGCACTCAAGCATATGCATCAAAGGGAGGCACGCCAATGGCAACAAAGGCTGATGCGAGTCTCGATGAGTACTACAAGGTTGTAAAGCTCTCCGAGCCGGTGTGCGAGTATGTGGCATCAGGAGGTCAGATGATGGCCGAGGCCATGGTAGTACTGGCTGTTGTAGCAGCGGCGGTAGCTGGTGGAGTTATGCTCTATGCGGCTCACGAAGCTTCAAGCTGAATACCAGTGGTGTGTGATGCACTAACCTTTGCATATCCAAAGTACAGCACCGTTACTCCAATCGAGCGAGTGCCCCATCGCTGTCCGAACAGGTTCCCAATATGAAAGCTGAGCTGGTTGCCATGGTTAGGCGGGATGCTCCTTCGTCCGAGGTGGTACTGACCTTCAAGTGCTGACTCGAGATCCCCGTGTCAACCGGTCAGGCGGAGTAAAGCATATGACTTCGTTTGCTGTCGATAGAGACCGCAATCAGCCAGATCGTGCATCTCACTGAGAACGTTGGTTCCAGCCACCACAAGTTTGAAGTCGTCTAGATCCCCAACCTCCTGGACTGCCCTCCCTTCTGAACTAAGAATGCTACAGCTATGCAATCCGAGCCACCTCGTTGCAATGTCAACTCTAGATGGTGGCTAGCCATGGCCTGGACCTGCTGATGCTCTCGCTCTACATGTATGATTCGTTGTCTAGAACCCACATGTGTTAGTCCATGGTCGTTCTCATCATGCCAGACCTGATGTCGTGAAGAGGTCATCGTTACATCCAGAAGATGTTCAGTATACTCCCAGAGGAACAGCTTGTCCTGCATCAAGGCCGGGTTCATGTGTGTGTTCTCGAGGATGGAGAAGAGTGGCACCACGACAGGTATTTCTACGTCTGGTTGTAAGTCGAATTCTGTGAAGCCTTCATTACATCTGACAGCATATTACCCTTTCTTTGTGGCGTAAGAGGAGGGTCCATGAGCCAGTGGAGCCAAGAACCCGGTACTCATCGTTCACATAGGTGGTGTCAAGGGCGTTGTTGCTCTGAATAATCTCTCACCTACTCATCACCTGCGGGAGCTCTACCTTCTTCCCTGCTGTGCTCTTAAGCTTGAATTTGAGCATCATTCTCCTAATCTCATGGATCTGTCCCAGGAGGACGAAGTCGATGAACTTCTCCGCTGTAGATAAAGGGTTCGCATCATGGATACTAGGTCGAATGACTGACAGACACTCCTTCCAATGAGCAGTGTGGTGTGAGTCTGCGGATTCAACTGCCCCATCTGGATGTTGTACATACTGCTGCATGTTTAACGTCTGTATATACAGGTTTTAAACGGTGATGTTTTGTAAAGTTCTCCAGCAGATCATCTTTGGAGGGCGGAAGAAACCAGGTGGTGCCCACGGCGCCTCCAAGAAGAACCCAGATGGTGGGCACACCATGCTGCCGATTGACATGGTCTGATGACTACTTCATGATATCATGTGCGACTGAAAGCTGTGAGGCTGAGCATGCCACTGGTCACACCGAAGTTAGAGAGGAGAGTTGGCTGCCAGACATAAGGACGCCATTGAGAACATCTTCAATGAAAGAGGGCGCAAGCAGCTAGAGAGTAATCTGGAGCAATTTCTAAAGTTCAGCGAGAAGACCTACCAGGACTACCTCATCAAAGAATACCTCAAGGTAAATGCTAAAAGGCATGCGCGAAGTGGATCTTCCACGAGAAGTTTCAGAAGAACAGAGCCATAGCATCTTCTCATCAGTGGATAGAGTTTCAGAAACACCTACCCAAACCCTCTAGGGCAGCGGAGTCTACAGACGAAGCAGCGGAAATCACTGACGAAGTTTCACAAGTAGCAGGACTGCGGACGAAGTTCCTCGAGCCTGAAAAAAACATCCTCGCTGACATCAGCGCAGCTGCGCATGTCGACCCCAATGACATGTGAGCTTCCTGGCAGAATTCAACTTGTAGCTGAAGTTCTGTGCCTTCTCCAGTGAGGGCTTGAATTGGCCCATTGTACCACTGCTCGTTATTGTCGACCGCCTCAGTGGTGGAGTCGGACACTAGGAGGATGGATCGAGACTGAAGATGTTCGGTGAGCAGGGCCCGTAGCAAGATGTGTTTTCCATATCCTGACGGGGCAATTATCAGCACCACCTGCCCGGCATCATTTGGTCTACTACTGTATGGCACTGACATTTTGCACACGCGCATGAAGGATGGCAAGCGCCTGTTTGGCTGTAGCATCGTCTATATCTTGGAGATTAAATGGAGCACTTCCTGTACCAGCTCTTTTGCCTGCGGATATGAAGGATGCGATAGAGGCATCAATCATGAAATCCCAGCAACAGCTAAGAAGGTAACGCAGAGGATCTGTGTCAGTACCCACAGTGTCTAACACCTCGAGTATCCGTATGATGCAAGCTCGATCAGCCATGCTTATTATGTGATCTTAAACGGCAGGCCAAATAATCCCGCCTTCTTTACATCAGGTAGTTGGAGCTTTGCCGTTGCATTCGCTTGGCCATCCACTGTGATATGGATTAGGCCCATGGTGCCTAGCTTGAGATTCTTCCCATTTTGTTGGTATGTGCTCCGTGGTTTAAGGAGATCATTAACCAGGTACTGTGCGCATGATCTGCTGTCATAACCTTAATGGCGCCAGCCGCATCGACTCGAGATCTCTGGCTGGGATGGTATCTCGGATCTCTCGAGGTTCTCCCTTCTCATCGAAGTCTAGGAAGGAGATGTGGGCAACAGTCTCATCTGAACCGAGGAATGCCTAGCCAAAGTGAGCGAGATCACCTAGCTCTTTGCTCTCTAGCTCTGTGAGTGGCAGAGACATTGCTGGGGTATATATACGTTTTACACCTAGACATAGGTCACGATGATCTCGGCCATAGAAATGGTCTCTAGCTCCGGAGCCTCGGCTTCCATTAGAGGGATACGTTCGCCCATGATCTTGGCGGCAACAGTATAGAATGGGCTACCAATGTCACTCTTTGGGATGGGATGTGTTATTCCTAGACAGTGGTCGACATCCATACTCACCACTGTAGCGAGGACAGTGGCTCCAGCAGCAGGAATAACCATATTACCACCTGTCATCTACACCACGGCCACACTCGCAGCCACGTTACTGACGACGTGAATGGCCAGAGTCTTAGCCTGTGTCAGTAGCTTCTAGATCTTGCTTTTGAGCAGCTTCTCCATCTTCTGGAGACTCGCCTGGCTGTCCGAAAGTTGCTTTACAATCTGAACCGTTGACGTCATTGTTTAAGTCCTAGGTATACAACGCATTTACACATGTAGGTTCTACCTCGAGAGCACTAAGCCGATCATCCCAGTCTGCATCTCTTAGCTGATTGGATTGGTAGTCAACCATATCCATACAGTTCTGTACTATATATAGCGACTTAAACCATGGACCTACTAGTACTATGACATCTTCCACACTAAATTGAAGGCCTACAAGAAGAAGTCACCAGATGAGCTTGCCCAGCTCTCTGACGCTGAGGTAGCAGACAAATATGAAACTCCACCTAGGATTTGGTAAGGGGCACATCTGCTTCGTTGAATACCTCATTATGGTTGGAAGTATAGTAGAGCAACTCCTGCATACTAAGGGAGTCTATCCGGACTGGGTGTATCTGTCGGACGTGTTCCAGCAGTTGCAGGCATCTGTGGCATCTTCCGACTCTGAGTTGAATAAGGCTCTAAGCTGGAAAAAGGCTGTACCACCAAAGCAGTCCTTGGGTGTGTATGTTGGCAGCGTGTTTGGGGGCTGTCGGGAAGGTTAAGCTAGTTCAGGCAATCTCAGCGATGACTCCCACACCGGAAGAGAGTCAGGATGATCTACTGCTCTTTGAGCAGGATCTACTAGCGGCGGAGAAGACTGCTGATGAGCACAGCAATAGCCGGACCTGACACTGCTGGTAGTGCTATGGTCCTGCTAGCAGTGCTAGCACTGCCGAGTTAGGTGGTGGGTGTCAGCACGGGTCGCTGTTTGTCGTACAGCACCCCTGCTGTTCCAGTTTGAATGATAGTCGGAACGATGGTCGGGACGACAAGCGTGGCCGAGTTGATGTCATTGTTAAACCCAAGGTGCATACCTGGGGAATTCCCCATGACTATCATGTTATTGTAGCCCCATAGCTTCAGCGCCTTGCCATTCACGATCATATTGCTCGGAATAAGCCATAGATGTGGCGATATAGTGAAGTCAAGCTTATGACGGGCCTTCTGTAAGTCTTGCTGGAACTTGGCAATGACGCTACTGGGATCTGCAACAATGGTCATGTCCTCAACGAGACTGCTGAGCATGGCCTGGACCTCTTTTCCACTCACCCAGTCTATGGAGTGGCACAGCTTGGTATGGGCTGTCAGGAGACAATAACATAATGCTTCTAAGTACTGGTTGATTCGAACGATCCCTGCTGGTGTGCGCGCTGAGGTTGTGTGTGAGATAAAGTATGTCGATGCCTCTGGATTGTCGTTTCTGATTCTGGTGATATGCATATCCTGCACCAGTGTCCCGGGCTCTGAGTATGGATCGAGTGAGAACGTCGCTGTCTTCCAACGGCCGTTTTTTGGGGGGGTTCGTTAAGGGAAGCCTGAGTAGTCTCGTCTCGGATCGTCATACATAATGCCTAGACCGCTGTTGTCTCCACCATGGAAACGATAGTCTGCGTGGGCGTTGCACTGTCGCTGGAGTCTACTGGCTGCTGAGAGGCTGTAACTAGTGGTTCCTGCAGTTCCCGCAGCCTGCAGATTGAAATCATTCATATCAGGCAAGCTTGCACCCAGCTCATGGAGGATGTGGCTCACCGTGTAGTACACATGCAATCTGAGACAGCTGGCAATGAGCACAGCTTCGGGGGTACCAGAATAGGAGTGCAGCAAATCTGCGCCGACGCCGCATCCTGCCATGGCACACCACACGGCACAGCTCAGATGTTGGTTCAAGAACGAAGGATTCGGACATGCCATCCAGATATGAGCTTTCTTCGCATCCTTGATGGTGATTGCAAGGTTGGTCAGTGGTCGTGGATTGATGGAGAATCTGATGCGGGACAGCCCATCGACTGTGATCGAAATAGGTGCTATGTCCGGTATGCCATCCAGGAGACCACGTGTCGAGTGGGTCCATAGTGTACCCAGGAGGGGCGGTTGGTTCTGGTCGATTGTCGTGAGGTTCGTCGGGAAGGCCATCTACAGTAGACATCTTAAAGCCACTGTTCCAGCTGCGGACGCAACATAATATTTGGTACCATAGAGATCTTCGATGCAGACCCGCCACAACATTTCGATTTTTAACTATTCCATGTCCACCCGCCCGCTGGAGCCTTTGAGGTATTGCTGGCGCACTTTGGGTTTCTCTGTGTGGTACAGCGTTTGTAGCTTCAATATATGGTGGTACTCTTCATCACTGATCTGTCCATCCTCGAGAGTTTTGCTGACAGACTCGCTGATAGGCCGTAAGCTACTCTGTGCCAGTGTTACGGGATATGTCAATAAGTAGTAATAGCAGCATACACTCTAATTGGGCACCTGACGGTCCATCCGTGCCAGCATACAGACTAATGGTGGAGCTATCAAACAGGAGATTTACGTGGGTGAACATGTTGGGGCTGAGCGCTTTCCACAGTTTGCTGGTGGCTCCTGGCAGATATTCTATCACGTCCAACCCTACTTCAGTCAGTGAGCTGTGGTAGGTACTTCCCGGTGGTGGATGTAACACATCAGCGTGTACGTACGTGGTTAAATGATGAGCTACCTTGAAGAGAACCCATTCTATGCGATACTGAGCAATACGGTTACCAACTAGAGATGGTCTGATGACATTCTCCTCATTTTAGAGTAGCAATCGTGCAATCGGCACGGCTATACACTCTGTTTAAACCATATACACACACAATGTAGCCTATATTTGCTCACTCAACTGGTCTAGCTGATCTCCTGGACGTGTACGACGTTGATGCCGCCAAGGAAAAGGAACGCGATGGCAAGTTGTTCGTCCTACAATACAGAGCAAACTCCAGGCATTCTCCCTCCATCCCGTCAGTGGAGATGGTGTAGAGTTACTCACTGACCTAAAGGATGTCTCGAAGGAACGTCTGGGTTGAGAGAGAGATGGGAACAAAATAGTATTCCGCTATGACTTCCCGAAGAAGAAGTTCATCCTCCACCCCCTGATAGAACAGGCACCAGAGAAGATTGAGGATGTTAACAATTTGGACACTGATCTCAGATTCCATGTCTTAGAGTCGGCTGCGAAGCATGCCCCACCGATGTCACATGGTGGTGTGTTGTTGACCCTGGCGAAACAGCTGCAGGTAGTCTTCGAAAAGAACGCGGTGTGGTATCGCGCTGGACCTGGTGGTAAATGGCGAACATGGGTGCCACTATATAGACCTCCAGCGGTAATTGACCTAGAGGTCACCCCACTCTCCACCATTGTGAATAAAGATGGCATGGTCCGGTAGCTTTATAACTGGGCGACATCTTTCCTGACCTATATAAAACAGGGCACAACCCTAGTTAGACTGGGTGATAAGATCGAGATCACTGGAGAAAAGCTCCTGCTGCGTCGCCCCTTTGATGGACCAGAGGACGCTATCAATATTCAGGAGGGTGTCTTACGGGTAGAGGGTGTGTCGCACTCCTCGAAGGCGTGGGGCTCAGTGAAGCTGCTCAAGCAAATCGGGTTCACAAGTCCGCGAACAACACCCATTGTGATAGAACTGCGGCTTCTAGCCGGTGGTAAAGTGAAGCAACAAAGACCTTCCCCAGATGGGACGAAGATCGGCATCGAGGATGGCACATGGCGTGATATGACACATATATTTCTAGAGGGGTTCAGCTTGTTCGGTGTTACCCTCCATATATAGGATGTTGATTATACTACTGCTCATACCTTGGGTGGTTGCCTCACAGACAGCCATGATATTATATGTAAAGTGGGCCCACTTCCGAGACGAGCCCCAGTACCATCCCTTCCGTGACAATCTGCGGAACAATATCTACGATCGATTTCACCCACCCATGCTTAGCATGCTTAGTAGGAATTTGAGTCTACCTGCCGTTTCTATGGTGTAGAAAGGGTAGGGCGGTGTTGTCCGCTCCCGTGGCTCCTGCTACAACACCAGCTTCTCTGTGTCACATGTGAGCATGCTAGAGTCTGAGAGGTGTAGATGGTAGGCACTTTAGCATTCTGCCAAGCGAACGCTGCCAAGGCAGCTGGAAGGGCCTGTGCGTAATCCCCTCACACTGATGTGACCCTGGTCGTGACTATGTGTTTGTTTGATTAGTTTGTTTATATGGAGACATGAGGCGTGGCATGTATTTGCGATCCAACATTATGTCTACCATCATCAGCATCATCAATCATCATCATCATCATCGTCGTCGTCGTCGTCGTCGTCGTCGTCGTCGTCGTCGTCGTCGTCGTCGCCATCATCATCATCATCATCAGCAGCAGCAGCAGCATCAGCATCACTCGTCAATCATCATCATATCATCATCAATCATCATCAATCAAGATCAATCAACACCACTCATCATCATCAATCATCATCAAGCAGCATCATATCATCACCAATCATCATCAATCAACATCAATAAACACAACTCATCATCATCATCAATCATCATTAATCAACATCATATCATCATCAATTATCATCAATCAACATTACTCATCATCATCAAGTTGTCCAGCATGCTCTACCATCTGGCAATTCTCTTACTCTCAATAACATTTACTAATAACACATAGCGAGATTTGAACCGGCAATTTTAAGTGTAATTCGACATATAATACAATGCATTAGCTATCTCGGATATGTATGCATTAATACAAATAACCTCGATTTAGCTGATAACCTGGTATGCGTTGTCTATGATATGAATATCCTAAGGAAACAATCTGTACACATGCATAACGGCTAGGTCTATATCTATTGTAACAGTATTGTCGTGTGTATGTGTTTTATGACGATAGTATTAATTCGGTAAGAACTGTAGTGTGTGTACCTTTTATGTGATTGGGAGTATTATTTCACTAATAATACATAGCGAGATTTGAAGCGGATGTTTTTACGTGTAATTCGACATATAAACAAAACAGCACATCAGCTATCGCGGCTATGCATTCATTATTCATGAATTCGCACCAGTTTGACCGAGCAGAGGGAATATATACTTACAGAGTACCATCTGTAACGCTAGCATATATATATATATATATATATATATATATATATATATATATATATATTTATATATATATATATATATATTTATATTTATGATTACTGTATTATGTGGCTGTAGTAGTAGAAACATCCTACAGCTGAAATCACTCCCTCTTTGCTTTTGTCTACTGTGTCTTCTCCTCAGCCGAAATCATTAGCTTCCTCAGGTCCATTCTTGACTTGAGTGTACCGAGTCCTGCTTTCTTGAGGTCACCTTGTAGCATGCTTAGCAGATTTAAGCAATGACGCCCTCTCCTGGCTTTGTATTTGCTGGCTCCGAGTAGGGAGAATTTCAAGGCTCTCTTTGCTGGTGTCTCTTCTGACATCCTTTGCACATGTCCACACATGGACCATCTTTGCTGGGTGACTTTTACAGACAACGGCGATGTATTATACATCTTGTATAGTGCATCGTTGGAAATTATGCTGTCTGGTCATCGGTGTCCAGTGATGGTGCGTAGGTGTTTTCGGTGGCAGGCATCGAGTTTGTCTAGAGCTTCCTTTGGAGCTGCCCGGCTGTTACCGTTATACAGCATCAAGGATACGCAAGTTGCATTGTATACATGTAACCTATTTATCAAGGGCATCTTTGATCTACAAATCCATAGCTTCCAACGGGCTGGAAAGCAAAGTTCCCACTGACGCAGTGTGCAGAAATGTTACTTTTCCTCCATCGTTTGCTGCCATGAAGTGGATCGTCATTTTCTATAGTTTCATGGTTTGTCGATAGGTATATGTGGGTGAACTCTGTTTTGGATTCATTCATAAAGAGATTCTCAATTTTTAGTTTGCTTGCAGCTAGTGGGGTTTCTTTCCCTCGTCTATGAAGTCCATATCGTTGGCATATCTCTAGCGCCATGCTAATATTGACACTGGGTGCGTGTGTATGGGGTGGTGGGAGGGGGTTGCTCTTGTGGAACTTGTCCGCACAGAATTCATATATATATATATATATATATATATATATATATATATATATATATATATATATATATATATATATATATATATATATATATATATATTGAGAGATTTGACCCATGGTTGAGTTTATTAGAATTCAGTGCTGTTATGAACTGAGCTAATGGGGAACTGATAACTAGTTTACACAGAATGATACTTATCTTTTATGAATCATTGTGCAATAATAGCAAACAGATCAGTCAGACTGATAACACACTGATAACTACATTTTGAAATTATTGTCAATAATTTCATAATGTAGTTATCAGTGTGTTATCAGTCTGACTGATCTGTTTGCTATTATTGCACAATGATTCATAAAAGATAAGTATCATTCTGTGTAAACTAGTTATCAGTTCCCCATTAGCTCAGTTCATAACAGCACTGAATTCTAATAAACTAAACCATGGGTCAAATCTCTCAAAAGACCTCAGCTAGATGTTACCCAGTTCGAAACAAATTCAAAGGGTACGCACTGGTGTAGACATGCAATGGCAGCAAAATGGTAGGAGCAACGAGGGACCCCCCCCCCCCCCCAGTGCCGGGTTAATGCACACGCCCACATAAAACCCACACAGAAAGAGAGGAGAGTGAGAGAGAGAGAGAGAGAGAGAGAGAGAGAGAGAGGCCAGCCAGAGGACGGTGTAAATGCGGGGGTTCTCCCGGACATGTGGGGTCTGGGAGTTTTATACATTTTTTGTTTGCTACATATATCTTGACAAACACATCAGATAGCTGACAGTAAGCGATTGGCTTATAAAATAATAAATCATAGAAAAGCTAAGTAGTTATATATATATATGGTGGTTCAAAACAGAACGCGGTGGGAGCCAGTCATTTCATTGGTAAGTTTTCAAAAATAGTCTTCTCTTGTTCTGCAAATGGACATTTGGAATGAATACTTTTTTTAATAAATTTAAGTGTGAAGAGGAGGTCATGCACCCTCTCACAATCTTCCCGTGAGAATCACGGCTGGGCTGAACCTGACCTGCCAGCCTAACCTCAATAGCGTGGAGTTAGTAAAGCTAGCTATGTCATACGCTTTTCCTTTAGGATATTCAATGATGTCTACCAGAGTTGTCATTGGTAAACTGATTCTCATACTTGAAAGAACAACTGCGGAACCTTCAATACTCCCGTCGTTTATCGAGCCAGACGTGCAGACTAGGTGTATATTCTCAGCAGTCACAGATATCTCCTCGTTATTGTTGGAGTTATCATAGTATTTACCTATATGCTTTCCAGCTTCATCGAATTTATGCTGTACACGGACCATAATGTTATCTACCAATGCCCCGCCATTCATGAATGATTTATCTGAAATTCAGTCCTGATTCACGTTGACTACCCTCAAGCCAGACGTTGTAATTGATGTGTTGATGGTTCTGATACGGTTTTCATGGAGTATCCGATGGACTTCATCAGAGAAAGCTTTGTTTATATAGTTACACAATGTGTATAGATTACTGGTTTTCTCATCAGGGTTAGCAACCCCTTCATACTCTAAGGTTGGATATTTATGAACTTGAAGTCGACGAGAGGAATTCCAACCATGAGATGCTGTTAAGTGGCCTACATGCGTCTCTCCCTCAAAACAGTAACGTAATGGATAACGATGTCCATCTATCGTGATAAAGACACTCGCGTACACAACGTTATGTTTCCAGGCTCGAATATGGGCCCAGACGATTTGTAAAACATGATTGTTCAGCTTGTTGAAAAGCAGAAATAATATCTTCAACCCATAGGATAGACATATTGTGGCTACGTTGTTTCATACAATGTGTCATAAGATGTCTCATAAAATAGCTCACAAAATATATTGCAAGATATACTTAAGAAGTCGTTTCTCTAAAACGGAATTATAGATGTCCAATCTGCTCTACCACCAGGTGATGCCCTATTAGAGAAACGAACTGTCCAGCTAATCAAGCTAACTGAATCTGAAACTCAATAATGGGTTACCCGGAAGAGCTATGGAGTAAAATGCATGGTGTAGGCTGTGCGGCATGGGGCGAAAAAGTGGCAAGATCATTACATGTCCTGGGTGACTATGCAAATAAATCGTGTGAGTTCTGGAGATCTTCTCCTGACCTATCATTCGTAATAGTAGTAGACGAGTTACTCGCCCAAAAACCCCCACCAGGCACGAAGTTAGGGGTTAGATGCTATCCACTGACAGCAATGGCAATGACAGAACTAAGACATTATTTAGATCATCTGTTAACGATCCACTGTATCAATATGGATGACACTATCGAACGATGATATATTTATATATATATATATATATATATATATATATATATATATATATATATATATATTTATATATACGTCATATGGTGCCATATGTTGGACGGATACAGTTGGAAAGGTCCATTAGTGGTTGCAACGTGGTTACAAAGAAGGATCCGAGGTTTGGCCAAGGATTCATCCGTTAATGTGCAGAACACATAGGAATCAGCGTTTTGGAATTGGATTCACATATTTAGCTTTCTACTGGTGAAATGGCAAATGTGGTGATCATGCTCAGCTCACGCATAGACCAAGAATCTGGAGTAGGCATATCTAGGGTGTTTCAAAACAGAACGTGGTGGGAGCTGCCGATCCACGATCTGCGGCTACAGGAGGGATGGTGGGTTGTCGAAACAGATCAGAACAGAGGCGACACACGCACGCACGCACGCACGCACGCACGCACGCACGCACGCACGCACGCACGCACGCACGCACGCACGCACGCACGCACGCACGCACGCACGCACGCACGCACGCACGCACGCACGCACGCACGCACGCACGCACGCACGCACGCACGCACGCACGCACGCACGCACGCACGCACGCACGCACATATATATATATATAAATATTTTTATTTTTTCTTTAAAGTCAGTCAGTGGTACGAATCGTATGTCCTTACGATTTACTAATAATTATGTTGTATTTTGAAACTAATTTGACTGGACGTTGTTGGTTCAATTGGCAGGAACAGCACACAGTTGAATTAATTTCAAAATAGTCAACACGTTACAAGTTTAGTCTTCTGAAAATTGAGACTCAGAGACGTCAGGGTTCGATCGATTCTAATACGGGGAGGGCGTGGGCGGATCTTAGCCCCAGATGGGTAGGGCATAGCTAAAAGTGAATGCATCCATAGAATCGCTACAGGAAGAATTGAACCCAAAGAAGTGTCTATAGATAGCGGTGTTCAAATGTCAATGGACCTTTCCAATCTTAGCTATACCACGCAGCTAACCTCCACCGACACGACGTTCGTGCTGGGATCGATCGATGTCTGAACTCCCTGACTATCAATGTACAGCAAGCTATACAGGTAAGCTGTTGCCTATTTTGAAACTAATTCGACGGGGTGCCCTTACTGTCGATGGAAGCAACAGCGTCCAGTCAAATTAGTTTCAAAATATTCAACAGCGTGTTTATTAAATTGCAAAAACATACAAGTCGTCCAGCAACGCATAGTCCACACATTTGTGCCGATCCGTTACGTTATCACAGAGATCCTTGAAGCATGGGTATTAGGCATGTGTTTATTAAATACAAACGTCTCGCCAACGTTGCTACCCTCACCGCCACGATAGTCGTTATCATCATCGTCATCGCAGTCGTCGCCATTGCCGGCATCGCCACTACCGCCGTTGTTGTTGTTGTTGTTGTTGTTGTTGTTGTTATAATCGTCGTCGTCATCGCCGGCGTCATCACGGCCGTCGTCATCTTTGCCGCCGCCACCACCGCCGCTCCCGCTGTAGCTCGTGGGGCTGCAGTTGCTGTCGCGACTGATGTTACTGTTGCTGTCGTCGTCACCGTCATCGCCGTCGACATCATCGTCATCGTGGCCGTCGCTGCTGTTGTTGTTGTTGTTGGTGGTGGTGTTGTTGTTGTCATCACAGTTGCTTTCGCAGTTGTTGTTGTTGCTGCACCTGTTGTTGCTGCTGTTATCATGGTCGCGAACGACGCTGCCAACACTGCCCCTTCACCATCGTCGTCGTCGTTGCGATCATCATCAGCGTTCTCACTGTCGTTGTCGTTATAGTTTGCTTCTGCTGTTGCTAGTGTTGTTGTTGGTGTTGTTGATGTTGTTGTCGTTATTGTTTGAGGAGGAGAAGGAAGAGGAAGAATCGGTCATGGTGGTATCACGGGTGCTGTTTGTAAATTGATGCTACTACTGCTGATGATGGTAGTGATTGTGAAGAGGATGCCATAATGATGATGATGACGCAGATGTGATGACACATAAGGAGGAGGTGGAGCGGATAAATAATGTGTTGATGAGTGCGACGACAGTGATTATAGCAGTGACATAAATACTCAATGCGAGCAATAATGGCATGGACCTTCGACGCATAACTGAAGATGAAAATAAAATTATATGCCTGAAAATGAGAACAAAGGGTAGAAAAATAGCAAATAATAACAATTTATTGTACTATATCATTCATCCTTCATACATTCAAATAAATAATATCTACAATCTAAACGTATGTCACTGAGTTTGGCGGCTCTGGTCCTATATCACTGCCACCGGACTGGCCATTTGTGTTCGAGTATGTATGGTGGGACTGAAAATATGGTTTATTCACAGATTTCATATTCAGAAGTCCATCACGAGGAATACTATTAGACTTATTAGATGATATATTGTTAGCTTTTTTAGTCAAATTATGATCATGTAAAACAATCGTACCCGCTGAAGATCCAGTTTTGTCCGCTATGGTGGCACCGCTGGTGGCCATTTTGGCACGGGATGAAGTGCTGGTTGGTGCTACCGAGGCTGAAAATGTGGGCAGCTTGTGCAAAGGCACATAAGTAGACGATGGCGTTGTGGAAGTATACGAAAAAGGCAATGATGCGTTTATATCGTTTAATTTCGTCGATGACGGTGGGTGATGGCACTGGTTATCAGCGGGCATATGCGATGGCGTGTGCGATGTCGCGGTTGAGAGTAAGCTAACTGTTTCAGGTCCACCAGCCATAATGTCATCGTCGTCGTTTGCGCGTTTAAGCGTACCCGAAGCGCTACCCGTCTCCGGTTCCGGCGGCACAACGGAAGCCCTGAGTTTTAAGATACGTTCTCGTTGATGATAAATACCTGCGAATATGAGAATGTTTAAGAAAAGTAGTGAGCACCCAACAGCTATCGTTATACTAACTTGGACGGAATTATCCTCAACCACACCACTACTAGCGGCAGTCGAGTTTTTTAATGATGCATCGTTCTGGGCTTTGTTGTGTGGATTCGGGGAGCCGTCCAGAGAAGATGATGTTCGTGGTATTGGAATGACGTCACTAGTAATAGTTTCAGCAGATGTGTGCATAGGCGCTCGAGTTGTTGGTATCGGAAGAGGAAATAGATTTCCGACAGTATCGAGATTGTCAGCGTCATCGAATAGAGTGAGGTTGTGTGAATCACGCAATAGGTGACTACGCGGATCTCCGCCATCGTTTTTATGAAGCTTGGGAATTAGATCCAACCAAAGCGCCATCTGACGGCCTCGGTAATGGTAGGCAATTTTTGGGCGCATAGCTGAAACACAAAAACCACGTAATTGTTAAGCACTTTAAACACGACCACTCGACTATGGCAGACCCTCACCGAATTTTCTTGTTTTTCCGATTTTTTTTCAGGATTCTTTCAGAGTTTGCGGATTTGTTCGGATCACACCCGCAATTGTCGAATCCTGGTATATTGCCACACTCGTTCCTGTATTAAAATGTGAGTCAAATTGGACAGCAGTTTTCGAGATATCCACAGATCCAGAATTTTGAGCCGATCGGGATCTAGATTATTTTATCCGAATCATTCCCAACGTCTGAAAAGCCTATTACACGTAAGTTCCTTTGTTGTGTGAAAATCGCAGCCGAATACGATCAGTAGTTTTTTTTATATTGCGGCGTACGCACGCACGCACGCACGCACGCACGCACGCACGCTCGCACGCACGCACGCACGCACGCACGCACGCACGCACGCACGCACGCACGATCACATTACCCCGAATTGGAGAGAAACCACCATAGGATGTAATAAACACTGTGGACCGCTTGGGTTATCAAACGGCATTACCCTGATAACGCAGGTCACGGGGTCGGTACATGACTACTACCGGGCTGGGATTGGCCAGATATGATCCATTACCGTCCACGTAACGTGTGTTATTATGGTATTTTGGAATAACGGTACTTTGTTTATGCATCAACCCATTCAGCTCCAATGCCCAAAACACAAACGGAGTCATCTATATTTAAAGAGATATTATGTTATATAAATTGAAGCTAGTTTGACCGTAAGCTTCTAGATAATTAACAGATTCTATGTGTGTTTATCTTGAAATTAAGCTTCTGCACCATCAGGATCCTGGTTCACAAGTGTGAGCTTACAAGTGTATCCATCAATATGCCGTCATAATCAACTACGTGACTTCTATGATGACATCATAATCACTGACGTCTCGAATGCCGTCGATAAGATCACTACGGACGCGTAGTTGATGACGGACTAAGGGTTGTTGCACGAATGGTATGTCTTTACTATTTAATACCTATGCTGTTGAATATTTTGAAACGAATTTGACTGGGCGCTGTTGCCGCCATAGTTTCAAAATATTCCACAGCGTACCTGAATAGTTTTCTATTCATTGAATCGATCGATCACAAAACGGGCAAAGTGTGGGTGGAGCTTAGCTAGAGATGGGCGGGGCATAGCTAAGACTGGACTACTCCATAAAGTACGACGTAAATGTCAAAGTAAACTTACGCACATGTGAGAAACCTCCCCATGGATGGATATAATTGAATCAGCCGATCATATGCGGCATGCGGGTAGTGCAATATACAAAATACCTAAATACAATTTTAATGGGATTAGAACGTGCATTAAAGATAAATTAACAAAAAGATTGTTCCAGATTTGGGAATAATTGGGTCTTTTGCGATTGATGGGGCCGCTAATGTGTCACGATGAAATAGCGGGGAATAGACGTTTAAATAAATGGTCTTAATATCGCACCATCATTGAACATTACCTTGGACATTACTTACCTATTTGAAGATATGAGTGATTAAATAGATCAAATGTCGGCCATTTTAGGTTTTGAAACCTGCTGTGTATTTTTCCAGTCAAACTGTCAATGGGTGCTACTGGCCGCTTCGGGTCACTGGGTAATAATAATGATACAAATAATAATAATAATAATAATAATAATAATAATAATAATAATAATAATAATAATAATAATAATAATAATAATAATAATAATAATAATAATAATTAGTAGTAGTAGCAGCAGCAGCAGCAGCAGCAGCAGCAGCAGCAGCAGCAGCAGCAGCAGCAGTAGTAGTAGTAGTAGTAGTAGTAGTAGTAGTAGTAGTAGTAAACATGGGGAAAAACGGGGTCACGGGGCAAAACGGAACATTGCAATAAATCACGTACTGTTGCGCCGTAATCTGCAATCCGCGTTTTAAGATAACCGTGACGTCATGTGAAACGATTTCAGTACGTTTCTCGACCAGGAGGCCGTTTCAGGTAAGAATGAATTGGAAAAGTCAATTTTTCAACATCTTCTTAAACTATTAGGCATGTTTAGTATATGTTACATTTTTGCCTAGAGTAGAGGAATTCAAATGATCGGTATGTTATTCTGTAGCTAGAATACCAGTCTTAATTTCGAGTGAGAAGCGTAAGCAATTATGTAAGGCTTGTGCATGTAGTCAGCCATAGTTGAAGTTTACTCCCTTCGGGGCAATACGGGGGCATGTCCCCATTTTGCCCCCGGAAGAGAGATGATGATGTCCCCGTTCTGGCCCACACTCTAATATAGATAATATATACCAAGCTTGGATGTCCATGTCCCATAGCTGCGACCTATAGGTTGTAAACACTTTGCCAGACAGGCAGATAGACAGCAAGGCAGACATATAGCCATATATACAGACACACAGACAGACAGACAGACAGAGAGACAGACAGACAGACAGACAGACAGACAGACAGACAGACAGACAGACAGACAGACAGACAGACAGACAGACAGACAGACAGACAGACAGACAGACAGACAGACAGACAGACAGACAGACAGACAGACATACAGACAGACAGACATACAGACAGACATACAGACAGACGGACGGACGGACGGACGGACGGACGGACGGACGGACGGACGGACGGACGGACGGACGGACAGACAGACAGACAGACAGACAGACAGACAGACAGACTGACTGACTGACTGACTGACTGACTGACTGACTGATTGACTGACAGATAGACCAACCTATACTAGCTGCAGTTACATCTAAAATTACTGCTTACATACCGTGCATTCCCTTA
>JAVVLW010001544.1:47500-50000 GCA_034401795.1 Chaetoderma sp. LZ-2023a | reverse complement strand
TAACAGATTCCTTGGTAGGGCGTACCCCTTCTTGAACCCAGGTATACACATCTCGGCTGTAGATTGATCTTGAGCAAGTTTCACCGCATCCCAGTCCGTACAGCGGCGCCCAGGGAATCCGGGGAACGGTGATGGGTCTTGTTGTACTATATTAGCCACTTCAAGTTCATCCTTGATCCCTATTCTACTCAAGGCATCGGCATTTCCATGCAGTTTACCAAGTCTTTGAACCACATTTAAGTTGTAGGCCTGCAGGGATTCCTGTCATCTCGCCACTTGGCCCTCCGGATTCTTCAGGTTCCTGAGCCACCGTAGAGAGGCGTGATCTGTATACAGTGTAAAGGGGCGTCCATACAGAAAATGTTTGTACTATTTGACGAAGCATATCGCTGCCAATAGCTCTCTTTCTCTCTCTCCCCCCCCCCCCCCCCTCTCTCCCCCTCTCTCTCTCTCTCTCTCTCTCTCTCTCTCTCCCTCTTAGTGGTTGCGTACTGCTTTTTTCAGTTTTGTGAAGCGTACGGGAACCATACCCTAATACTTGTTCTGTTCCACCTTTGGTAATCTGAGATAGAATGGCGCCTATAACATAAGCAGACGCATCAGTATCCAAAATGAAATCGAGGCTAGTGTTTGGATGAGTTAATATGGGTGCGCATGTCGAATGTTCCTTTAACGCCTTAAAGGAAACATCACACTCCGTTGTCCATTCAAATGGTCTAGGTGTTTAGTGATTTGGAATAACGGTGCTGAAATCTCACTGAAATGGTGTGTCAATAGTACTGGCAAAGCCTGAGGAAACGTCGTGTGTTAGTCACAGATGTTGGAGTCTTCCATTTGGCCACCGCTTGAGATATAGTGGGCTGAGTGGCCACTCCATCAGTGGATATTACATGGCCCAGAAATTCAACACTCTTTCTAAAGAGGTGGCATTTCTTTGGCTTGAGTTTCAAATTTGCATTTTGATACCGTACCAGCACCTTGTCCATGCTGGCCAATGTGTATGCAAAAGAGGGCCCACAGACGATGACGTCGTCTATGTAACATAAACATACTTCCCACTGTACTATGGTATGCACTTGTTCAATTAGCCATTCAAAGGTACCCAGTGCGTTGCATAGACTGTAGGGCATCTTACGGAACTGAAACAGACCATCACTGCAAACAAATGCAGTTTGTTCACGGTTCTGTTCGTCTATGGCTACCTGCCAATAGCCGCTTGCAAGATCAAGTGTACAGAACCATTTGGCTCCGCTTAACGAGTCCAATGCCTGAACAATTCTAAGAAGACGATAGGCATCTTTAACGATTAAATCATTCAATCAGTGGTAGTCAATACACAACCGTAGTGGCCCGTCGTTCTTGCCTGCTAGGACTAGGGGACTGGCCAACGGAGATGCAGATGGCTCTATGATGCATGTTCTCAACATGTCATTGACTTGTTGGTGTGCTTCTTCTTTCTTATGAATAGGAAGACGGTGCACCGGCTACCTCACTGGCCTATTAGCGCTGGTGGTGTCAATGGAGTGACCGAATAGGTGGGTCTCAGCCAGGTCCATATCACTTGCTGAAAAACTATCTTTGCTCTTATATAATAGATGTCGTACATTACTTTTCTGAGCGTGGGTTAATCCAAATGTGGCACACACATAAGGTCATGTAGGAGTTCCGGTATATCCGTGTCAGTTATGGTAGCATTTGTAGGAATGGTGGGAAGTATTGCTACCGAATCTATGTCCACCAGACGGCCACAGTATACCCCAGGAACTAAGGTAATATGATTCTCTGTGCCATTAAAACACGGTAAGGTATACAACCCCTTCTGGTGGTGGTAACTAACATTCGTGGACAAACATATCTAGAGGCCAACATATATTCCTTGTCAAGTTCTAACCGAGCGGCATGAATATTTTTTTCTAATTGACGGACGGTGGCCCACACAGTTTCTTCGTGTCCCGCTCTAATGGTGGCTGAGGAGGCCAATATTAAAGCACTAGTATGATATAAGGTTGATTCCGGCCCTAGTGGAATACGGCGGCCGTGTATTTCTAGCTCTTGTTGTTTCCAGTGAATTACTGCTTCACTGGCGCTGAGAAAATCAGAGCCTAGTAGTGATCATGTCGATAGTCACTTACAGGACTGGCGGTATGATCAGCGAACGAAAAGAAGAAGAAGTAGTGCATCGTTGTGCATGGATGCAACTACTAACTGCTAGATATATGTTAACCCCTCTATTTGTAGTACTATCTTTATAATACCGGCCACGGGAATAGCGGTACCAATGGCCGTTTTGAGTTGGAGATTAGATGGTTTAAGAGGCGGTTTCCGATGGGTAGGGATGCTAGAGTATAATTTCTCGCTAAACGCCGTGGTAGATGCACCAGTATCTACGATGACACGTGTAGGCATACCGCCAAACAAACACGCACATTTATATATTATTTTCTCTGACACGGGAGAGAGTTTTTCTATTTTATTGTTTTGATTACTTGTTGGTGGTAGC
>JAVVLW010001544.1:0-42500 GCA_034401795.1 Chaetoderma sp. LZ-2023a | reverse complement strand
TCTCTTGTATTCACATCAACCAATGTATATCTTGTAATAATGCGACCCTTCGGTAAATTAAAAATAATAAATTAAGAGCCTAAAATGTGCCCATCTATCAAACTCATACACTAAGTAAGGCGATCCATGTGTAGCATGGTGGTGGTTGCTAGCATAGACATTTTAAACACTGCCACATGCCATTCACATTGCCGTCACATGGCCTTCAACATACCAGGATTCCTGCAAAATCAAATCCTCCTTAAATTATGTTGATTTCATTACGTATACATCAATATATTATGTTTGAGTTAAATTAGAGATACGTGTCTCTAATTCCATTTCGCAACTTAACACATTATATTAATATATACGTAATGAATTTCGTTTCCTTACACGTCTCTAAAGCATCTAAAACCATATAATTTTAGCAATTTTCGTGACGAAGTGATCGTGATTGTGATATCAGTTACCTGGTGACGTAATTGATGATGATGCCAGATACTTGAGTGACAGATTGGATTCCTTCATTATGTTCATAGATGGTCATCGGTGATGCGGCAGCTTTCGTAATTTGCTATATACAGTTGCTGTTGTCAGGAATAAATACCAAACACAAATTTACACAATTGAGCTGGTCCTCTTTATGAACTAATAACAATGCAAATTACCTCTCTTAAGAATAGCCGCATGCTAAGGGCATCCGATTGTGTCAGATCATATCTGTTAGAGAGATACCAACCAAATACATATCGCTACCAAGCATTGCAAACAGTACTAATGCATTGGAAATGCGCCACATCTGAGAGGGCAAGATGGGCATGTTATATTCTCTCAATCTGATGCACAAGGGCCAGTAGTTGATTAACAATTAGACTTAACCTTTTACCGCAATACAAGTTGGAACCCACAATGGAACGTGTTGATCATATATGCCACATCTGTGTAATGTGGCTCACAGCTTTGGCTGATTACTTGGATTAAGTCTAGGCATGGTGATGAGTAGTGGTTTTCCTGACAAATACCGTGTTTGTTCGCCTCTCTCACGTGCACGTGTGTCTAAACTAGCCAGGTCTTGAGAATGATGTGCACAGAGGGATGGCAAACATTTTGAAAGACATAATGCGAGTTACTTGCCTAAATAAGTAGTGGCATCTTAATCAGAACGTGCTGGAGCTTTCATAAAACAAATTAATGTATTTTGAAAATCTCGTTCAGACAGATAGATCTGCAACAGGATGAACGACAAGACATGGGTGTATTATTCCCCATGTTATATCACACTTCGCAGACATTCCAATAATAAGACGCATTCATTGCTGTTGATGAATACATCAACTGAATGCCGCGTGGTCAAAAGTAATGGCATATATGAGTATCAGGTGTAGGACTATGATTAACTTAATTCTCGATGGTATCCATATAGATAAATATTTTTAGTGTTTAATATATATGAAAAAAATATCAAAGGACACCTCGATGTTAAATGTCAATTCATTCTTCTTCTTCTTTTCGTTAGCTGATCATACCGCCAGTCCTGTAAGTGACTATCGACATGATCATAATCGTTAAGTGCGTGGATCCATGGTTTATTAGAGTGCGCCGTGCGGCCTGGAACCTCCGTCTTCAGCACTCGAGGTTTCTGTCAGGGTTATCTCACCCTTACCCCCTTTAGTCGCCTCTTACGACACGCAGAGGATACGGAAGGTGTATTCTAAGCCCCACATACAGGGCATAAATTCATTTATAGTCACAAATTATTACCACAAATTGGTGTGGAAATAGAAATAAACGCATGCTCAAGTATGATTTTCCTAATACAACGCATGGCAACTGTTAGAAAGAAGTAGTTGGTATATATTCTCGTTTAATCTAGTCCAAATATTCATTTAGCATGCGCCAGCCGCATAGTATACAGTTGGCATACATACTGGTCTAGCCTACGCTGATACTGAATCCGCCTCTTGCAACACAGGGTAACCATCCTGCATTGTAGCCGTCGTATGTCTACGCAATGTTTGGATTCAATCTGTCACTCAATTATCTGAACGTGTTGTCAAATATCTCACTTGTTAGCCGATGTCGTAATTATAATGACGCTCACGACGTCGAAATGTTTGACATGGCAATATATGAATTAGTCATTGTTTGTGATTTTTTAATTGAATAAACATAAACAATGCAGCAGCTGGACGATATTCTCAGCCGGTATTGGATCCCCTAGAAACAAATAACTGATTCTGATCAGGAGTTTGTGGCAAGGTGGAACGGATTAACCCTTTAATGAATAAATATGGCCACGCAACTATAAGCATCTGGCTATTGAATGTCTGTTCGCAGGCCAACTGAAGACTATTTTTAGCAGTTACCAATAGGGTGACTGGCTCGTTTATCGAACATGTCATTCTAATGGACAATTTTCAAAAATGGCTTTAGTCTCAAACTACAAATGGCCATTCCTCAATAGTAATGAAAAGTTTCCCATTTTTGGGCATCCATACCACTCATCACAGACACTGACTGTCTGTGGCATTGAATGAAAACAAATACCTAGCATTGCGTGATGTTAGAGGGAGACATTTCAAGCTATGCCACACAAACACACACACACACACACACACACACACACACACACACACACACACACACACACACACACACACACACACACACACACACACACACACACACACACACACACACACACACACACACACACACACACACACACACACACACACACACACACACACACACACACACACACACACACACACACACACACACACACACACACACACACACACACACACACACACACACACACACACAGACACACACACACACACACACACACACACACACACACTCGGTTTATATACTTTGATATCCGGTATTCAAAAAATCGTAATTGCAAGGTAACCAAATAGGTACATAGTTGAATATTATACAGAGGGATGTTGCTGCCTCTTACAGAAAGACCTTTCAGCCAAATTTGGTTTACAATATTCACCAGAATGTGTGTTAAATTACTACTTCATCAAGGTCATGCGTAGAATTCATTACAGACCTTTCGATTTTCATGATAGATCTCCAAATCAGTATTATTGTGACGCCAACGTTAAAGTGACGTAATTGACCTTTCCAGTTATAGCTATGCACCGCCCATCTCTAGCTAATCCATCCCACCATCTCGCTCGTGTTGGGATCTATCGATCCCAGAACTGACTATCAATTTCCAGAAAACTATACAGATATGCTATGGCGGCAACAGCGTCCAGTCAAATAAGTTTTAAAATATTCAACAGCATGTTTATTAAATAGTAAAGCCATACAATTCGTACAACAACGCTTAGCCCGTAATCAACTATGCGTTTGTAGCGAACTTATCAATGTCATTCAAGACCTTATTGATTATGACGTCAGCATACACGTTGCGTAGTTGATTATGCCGCCAAATGATTGATGAATAAACTGGAAAGCTCCATTGATTGATCATGAGGCCAGATGCTTAAGCGGCAGATGCGATCTCTCACTTCTGGCTGATATTAAAATGAAAGCAACCCCTCGATGCCGTCCTATGCATGGATAGCAATGAGAATAATATCGTTGAGAAACACACTCAGGATAATAATGTATACCGATAAGAATAGTGTATAACTCCATAGACATGTATAATACACTGTATCTCTATACATATGTGCAGTTGGGAGAATAAATCATATAATATCTTATTCCACACGGGATAATTTCCAGACGGATCGATGGTGAAAGGTCTGACTACATTTGCTGCTGGAAAATTTAGACGCTAACACACTGATAAAGGCACACGTCACTGAGGTGATCAATAATGAAGAAATAAATATGATAGATAGTTCAATCAGAACTAAGGGCCACGGTGAGCAAGTGAAGGTGACAGCGAAGCCATAACTCGTTCACGGCCGCACGCAGACATACATTACTTCCAGTGAGCAAAATATCTTGACTTGCGTTTACATCAACAGCTTTCAAATAAATTGTTTTCAAAATAGTCGGCAAGTCGAGAGATATAATGCTGGAATAAGTCAGCTGCAAACACTCAGAAGATGTAGGGCTGAAGAAGAAAACAAGAGCTATGTGGTGAATTTATAATGGATGAATAGATCGGAATTGTCACCCACGTACATGAGACCATATCCAGTTATGTCACTAGATACCTAACGTCACAATGATAATGATGTATAACCTTTATACAGTGTCAGGCATATAGACAGTTGTGATAGATATTTATGTTTGCCAGGCAGTCTCTCTAGGACTCTCCGGCAAAGTGTACCTAGATTTGCTAAGCACGTGTAAAACTCATTCCAGAATTTACATAAATAGAACTCCTGAATAATGTCCTCCCGCAAGTATGTTCACTCAATTGCTGATACTGTGGGCACCCTCTCTATTGAACCATCACTGTTTCTCATTTATCGGAATATTAATTACAATTCTAAGTAACATAACATAGAAACGATGGGCCGACTGTATACATTTTGCGATGCAAATCAGTTTTTTAATAAAAACACTGAGCAAGGTGTCACTTCATATCTCGATTACTAAAGCGACCCCTCGCAAAGGCGAATATATTTGAAATAATTATATACTAACTAACAGCAGCGTTACTTAATACACAATTTACACGACTATTAGGAAGATGTATTATACACGATTATCTATTTAGGATACAATATCGTTCTAAGTAGCAGGATCACCCAATTCCATATCGCAACAGTCCGCTCTGCTGTATGATGTTTAGGACATGGGCACAGTCATACTGCAAGACGCCCGACTGACCAGTAGACAGGTGTTCTCACGAATAACATCTTCACTAGCCAGTTCAAAACAAAAAAGACTGACTACATTACTAAACCAACTCATTAAATAACCACGAAACTAGGACAGGTTTCTCGCTGATGTCAATGAGCCCATGATCTAGGACGTCATTTAGCTCAATACAAAATAAATGATGACTATTTTTTCTTTTGTCTGCACGTGTTTATGAAACACTGTATATACATCTCCGATTACCGTCTTGCGATGCAGGAAGGCCGACATTGTGGCATAGACGAATTCAGTCCTCAATGTGGTTCTGTGTCATCTCGTCAAGCATTGACCAATAAATACTGATACTATTGAGCAAGTTTATATCCTAGTGTATTTGCTCCCCCTCCTCCTAATCATCCTCCTCCATCTCCTCCTCCTCCTCCTCCTCGTCCACCCTCGTCCTCGTCCTCCTCCTCCTCCTCCTCCCCCTCTTCGCTTCGGACTCCTACTCCATCTCCTCCACCTCCTCTCCCCCTCCATCATCCTTCTCTTCCAGATCCTCCTCAGCATCCAAATAACCACCTCATCGTTTAGATACATACGGGTATGGCGCTGCCGCTAGTATGCATCACTTAATTAGCTGCGGTTTAAGTCGCTGGGGCCAGCTCGTATTCACGACACTGTTCCATGATATATAAATAATGTGGTGCGACGTTGCTATCCAGAGATACAAATCGGAATCGCATTGACTACGAACAACTGCACTCAATCAATTGCCACGTATTCAGTTTATTAACCCGTTCAATAAAAAATCTCCGATAAAAGAAATTCTTTATGAGATATAGCATACTCTGTTACCTGTTTACAAAACTCCTTTGCAGCGGTTGTGAAAAATCTCAATTTACAGACCAAAAGAAGACAATTTTTTACCATTTTCCGCTGGAATAGCTGTTTCTGTAATCGAACCAGTCATTCTATTGGTAAATTTTCCAAAAAAAAATAATTTTCTCGCGACCTGCAAAGTAATGAACACAGACTGAACACGCATTTGTATTTTCTCGAGGTTAACCCTGTAATCATCAATCCAGGCTTAAATATACGAAATAAATACCATTCGTTTGGCCCGCAAATGGATATTTATTGACAAAGATTTGGGCCTTTCCAGCTTATTCATCCATCATATGACATTATAAATACTGGTTATTTATCATTCCAGATGCAAATTCTAAAAAAATCGTATTATCTTGTTTTGCGAATGGACATTCACCAAAGCAATTGCAAATGCCGGTTTTGAGCGGTCACGTCAGGAAATGGTTAACCTATAATAGATAACATTAATAAAATTAACTATATTCATTGACTCGTTCCTTACTGTATGCATTTTGGTTGTGATGGCAGTCTATATGTGATGTAAAGATATGGCATGAACTTGATGCCATGCACATACCGTGCTAAACTTCTCCGCTCAAATTATCCGATGGTAGCGCAACATAAAAGTAATACATATCTGATCTTTGAATTTATACATATATGTGCTATCTAACATGCGGCCAGCAATTTTAAACGATATATGTGAACGGCTTATTAGCTAGCATCCTGCATCACCAGATATGTATTGAGATGCAGTTGATAAATGAATGGTGATCAAATTATGATAGGTGTACACGAGATGCGATTTCTGAACCAAATATTTGCAAACAACGTCATATTTAACCGACAAGACAGAATTCAATCCATTATGTATGCACTACAGAATGTATTTTCTGTCCACTATCACTACCTTCTCCACAACCCGGAGGGTTGACTGAATAATATATCTATTTGCCTCCTCATTTTCCAGTACCTGAGTGAGGTGTTACTTTATCAGCAGGTCCGCGCATGCCAAAAAAACTAAGTATTGCCCAACTCACTCTCCTTCCCTCCCTCCTTCCCTCCCTCCCTCCATCTATCCCTCTCTCCCTCCCTCTCCCTCCCTCTCCCTCCCTCTCCCTCCCTCCCTCCCTCTCCCTCCCTCCTCCCCGCTCTCCCTCCCTCCCCCCTCTCCCTCCCTCCCACTCCCTCCCCCTCTCTCCCTCTCCCTTTCTCCACCATCCCTCCCCCCTCGCTCTCGCTCTCTCTCTCTCTCTCTCTCTCTCTCTCTCTCTCTCTCTCTCTCTCTCTCTCTCTCTCTCTCTCTCTCGGTCAAAGAGGGAATGGCGACCACTGCTGCTGCCGCCGCCGCCGCCGCCACCGCCGCCGCTGCTGCTGCTGCTGCTGCTGCTACTACGACTACTATACTTATACTTCTACACTGTACCACCACCACGACCACCACCACCACCACCACCACCACCACCACCACCAACAACAACAACAACAACAACAACAACAACAACAACCACCAGTTGTATATATGACGGGATGATGAAATTACTGGAAAGAGTAAATGACGGAATCACTGACCAATGAAAGGGTAGAGAGGGTGGAGGCGACGCAATAGAGAAAGGGTGTAAAAAGGGAGACCCCGGGACTGAAAAGGAGGACCGATACCACCTTCGACGCATGTGAACTTAATTAGAGTCACTCGAAAGATCTGGTTTTCTGTTCTGGGCAGCTATTGAAGGGTTAATGATTCTCATGAGGAGAACTATGAGCTTTGATCATACATGTAAGGCTATTGAACACTCCTGCATCGTTAAGATATAGAATCTACAATCGTACCCTTTATATTAAAGTACTACAGAGTCATTAATCAGCATCGACAATTCGAGTTTTGCTTGACTAGAATCCCGAGGGAGATACACAACCTCCCCCTTACCTGAAAAAGGAAACAACGCTGTCAAATCGGCAGTCCAATAGACTACACCCACTACGCGCATATAGTCGAAAATGTACAGTGGCGAGCGTCTGACTTAGGATACGATTCTAGAGGAACAGCTACCAGAACAGAAAAACCGTGAACGTAAAAATAGTACGACGTTAACTTTGACAAGATGACAGCACCGTCTCTGACAAGACCAGCGCCCTCCAACGCTGAGATACTATTACACTCTTTCAACCAACTAACGGCAGATTTAAAGGCCAGTATGTCCAACATATCGGCACACTTTTTAGAAAGAGAGGACAATCGTGTAAAGGGAGATCTCCGAAAGACACATCCAACCATGCGAACGGGGCAATTTCCGCCGAGGAGAGGGAATATTTAGATGAATGCCAGCGTTCACTGGACGTCATCGTGCATGCCCACACGGGCGAGCCCGCCTATTTGGCAAGCTGGACATGTGTGCGTGCGTGTGTGCGTGCGCGCGTGCATGCGTGCGTGCGTGCGTGTGTGTGTGTGAGTGTGTGTGCGTGCACATGCGCATGCATGCGCGCGCGTGTGTTCATTTGAAAGAGTCAGTTCCTCTCAGGTTTGGTCCTGCTGCCTTTGCATGAGACACGAATCTGGATATCTCTGACGGTAATGATGAAGAATAAGAAGAGCTAATTTCTCATGAATGTACAACATATGGGACATGAAAACCCCAAATAATTATGGAAAGAGAAATAAACCATAGACAGTGACTGGCGGTCTGGAAGATAGGACGGTAGTAAAGCCAGCTGCAGTACCAAGCATATTTGTGGCATCAAGGTCAATGGAGAAGTATGCGGGATCAAGATAGCGATGAAAGGATAAAATGCCACGGCAAAAATAGGTTGCTCCATTTCAAAGAATTAATAAAATGCCATGTTCCAAATAGTAAGAGATAGTATTTGTATCTACATATAGCCTTGTGATGATTATCAAAAGCTGATCAAAAAACCTCTGCCAACATACGTTTCCTAAACAGTGAGCCAGCATTATCATGGCCGTCATGGTCGATGGTGATTATTGGGAAATACCACATCGAATGTGAATGTAACAATCTATGTGGGAATCCGAACTGTCACTCACTTCTAAGATAAACATATTAGCATAGAAAGGCCCAATTCAAGTCGCATTTTGTTATCGGAGACAGGAAATCCTTTAATCTTAGGCTATCAATAATGGGCGTTGCTAAATCATTGGAAGCAGTGCAACTCACACATCTGCTAACTCCAAAATGAATAGTAAATGTATTCACCCAAATTAGTAGTGTGGTTATTAGTTCTCCTGCGAATTTCCTTTAGTGTATAGGTGCAATAGACACATCCTCTTTTAGGTAGGCCCCGCCCATTTCTATCTAATCTTCGCCCACACGTTGCCCATGTTAGTATCGATCGTACCCTGAATTCCCAGAATCTCAATATTAAGGTAACTATACAGCTAACATATTTGATATTCTGACACGAATTGCATTGATTTGTCCATCAACCTAGTTTCAAAATACTCAACAGAACGTGTATTCAATAGTAAAGACATACATTATACAATTGGAGGACTATTCTAGGCTCATGACAGAGTAGGGGTACCAATTATGATTTGTCTGCAGTCTACATTATGACGTCATATATTTGACTGGCAGAACGGATCCATCCATTTCCTTCAATCACATCCTAATATTTCGAAATTGCTGAAGATGGAAAGAGGTCTTTCACTGCAAATTCATCACACATACACACCATTAAGTATTGAGATATCAGTTGTATTAGCCAGTAGTCCGATTCGAACAGTGGTCATGATTTCTATTATAATGTAATTCTATCATAAGCAAGATACATTTAAAGATGATGTTATTTGTCATTAGTGATGGAACCCGGTTTCTTGGTTGATCCTATGAGGGCATAATAAACTACATCGCATGTAGGCTGACGTCATAATCAACTACGCCATGAATGATGCGATTGAATCCATAATAAACGCATCATAGTTGGGCAAATTGTATGTATTTGCTATTTAATACACCTTCTCTTGAATGTTTTGAAACATCACCCAGTCAAATCAGTTTCAAAGGTTCAACATCTTGTATAGTTTTGCAAAGATGATATATGAATTATGTACGGCAATGTAATAAGTATAAATAAATTTTAACATAATGATTCCATTCCGTATTAATTAATATAAATGTTTTATGTTATGAAATAGAATTAGAGACCCTCACATGTCGCTATTCAATTTCATTGATAACAGGATAGAATCTAAGTAGCTGCTGGAAAGGCATGAAGGGTAGGCCACACTGATGCCAAGCAGTTACATATCTTACGCGTACACTGCATGACAAATGTTTCTTTCATGCATATGGTTATGAAAATAATCATTTAAAATTTTTAGTTACCATGCATGGCTTTGATCTTTGACCTTTTGCCCTCAAATGTATCACAACGTGCCACCACAACACCACCCTACCACCCCACCCACCCACCCCAAGCCTTGCTAAGATCACGCTGGTAGATTTGTAATCTGGTCGCTGTAGTCTTGATCTTTGAAGTTGTGATTCCAACACTATCACATATTGTCAAGAGTCCACTAACAGACTCTTCCCACTGTTAGATCACCGGCCGACCGACCGACCTAATCTAACTAAGTAACTACTTAACTAACTGACTAACTAACTAACTAACTAACTAACTAACTAACTAACTAACTAACTAACTAACTAACTAACTAACTAACTAACTAACTAACTAACTAACTAACTAACTAACTAACTAACTAACTAACTAACTACCTAACTAACTAACTAACTAAGAGATATTGTGGTGTATTTAGCTGCTACTCGCAGCTAAACTATCTTAGTTACTTATACAGAATGAAACCATCTTATGTTAAGCTGTATTGTGTTCATTCGATGCAGCTATGATGATATAAGCATCTAGATGTACAGCATTTCAATTGTTTTACGCTCAGGCATTCCCGTATGAATATGTGCATAATCTATAGTAGATTAATACAACAGAAAGTGATGTTCTGACATACGAAATGTTGATACAACTCCGCGTTAGCATATTCCAATGCATCACTCACCGCTGGTGAACAGTATATTTACTACGATAATGATGCGAATCATGCACAATGGCCAACAGTGAGCAGGCAAGGAAATTAAAATCGACAATTGGCAGTGATTCAAAGTTGTGGAGGATGGAAAAGCAACGACAGCAAGACAATCAACACCATTTACCATGCCACTAGCAAGATGGCATAGTCATCGAATACTTCTTTGAGATCGTCATGTCCGCCAGTTGACTTCTCTTTTGACAGGCCTCCGCGAGTTTTCCAAGAACCGGCTGGCAATGGCTGACATATTAGACAATAGACCCTCGCTGAAGTCATGTCACTCCCTTAAATCTGCCCAAATAGATAGAATCACCACGGAGAATAATACATACATGTCTTGTCTTTCACCAAGGCTATTGTTCTAACGTCTCAAACTGGATTTGCTCATTCCTTAAATTGCTCTTTGGAAGCCAACCCCATCCATATTAATACGGCTCCGCTTATTTAGCCAGGAATAAACTATTGCACTTTTCAATACATGTGTAAGCCTGCTGTCTTGATCGATTTTCCCTGAAAACTCTGGTCAGTCTGACCAAAATCGATGCTCTGAACAACAAACAGCATGCCAGTCGTGTGGCAGTAGCGAGCGAATGAAAGTGTTCGCAAAGAAGACTGGTTCAACTCATTTCTTCGTATCCATGCAAGCCATCAGTTAATTAAGATATGATTACCAGTGGAGTAGGAGGATGATGAGGAGGAGACGGAGGAGGGGTTTGAGGAAGAGGTGACAGTGTCAAGAGGAGGAGGAGAGGAGATGGACAAGGAGGCGGGAGTATGGGAAGCACAAGCAGGAGCATTAGCAGTGGAGGTCGAGAAGGATGAGAACGTGGAGGAGAAGAATTGCATTGTACCACTGCCAACAGAACCAAAGCCAAGTCTGATGCAAATTGAAATAGTTGACATTAGTATCATCTACCTCTCACAAAGAAACTGTTTTATTCGTCTTTGACTATGAACTTAGGTGAGTTGCACAAACATAACTCTGGCCTGAAATTTGGCTGGCGCCCAGTGGGGAAGGCACAAATGCCACTACCATCCCGTGAGAAATTCTAGTCTCACACTCTAGTCTGATGCACTTTCGCAAATTGCTTTTTTGGAAGACAAATCATGTTCCAAAATCATAACAGTTAGCTGATTTAAGCTAGCGTACAACCATTAAGCGATACCATTTTCTAGCTTACCTTCCAGATTGCTCAGCCTCAATATGACTCGTCCACTGGGCACAGCTTAAGAGGAAAGTATTAACCACTCGAGCAGCTGTGTGTTTGTTTTAAATAAGGGCTCCCGGTCAATGTTTCCCCGACAGATCAATGTAATATCTGATCGATTTTAATGCCGAAAATGGCATATTGAATTGCGCAATTGGAAGTATTTGATGCGTATACACAATGTGGAGATAATTATACTGGTAAGCTATTACACATTCTTAATCTAGGTTGACGGGGTGGGTGTTTCTGTCTATCTCTATCTGACATGACAGTCCAATATATGACGCCATACGCAAATGTGTCACTTTTAGCTGGCCTCATAATAAAAGTAACGTAGGCACGTACACAAATCGAAAGACCATCACTAATGTGCACGATGTGTATATCTCTGAGTAAATATGATGTTGAATATTTATGAACGAATGTAATACGAACCTGTTGATACGATAACTATCAGCACTCTCCAGTCAAATTAGGTTCGAAATATCCAACAGTTTTGTGGTAACTTGAAAGAATTTATATTCGACGAATTCGGGTTTCATACTTCCAAATCAATAGAGGAAGCCAGTCTCTCAGTCATTCAAATGACGTCTTAATCACATGTAGGCTGATGTCATAATCAGATATTTCATGAATGGTACGATTTAGTTCCTTATAAAAGGTTAATATTCCGTCAACTTGTGGAATGATTTGAAACGAATATGAATGGGCGCCGTTGATGCCAAAGCAAAACTACACCGGAAAAATAGTTTAAAAAATAGTCGACAGCTCACCTGTAAATTTGCCTTGAAATTGGGATTGTGAGAAGGCTGTGCTCATAGGGAGCAACAACGCCAAGTTAAATTAGTTTCAAAATATTCAACAGATTACCTGTATAGTTTGCTGACAATATAGATTCAGCGAGCATAGTGCGATGGTGGAGCTTTGCTATAGATGGGCATGGCATAGCTACAACCAGTGTCCCCCATTCCAACGCATTGACACGGCGCAGCTTGATACAGTTGCCCGTCTTTCACTACCCCGTCTCTCTTGCGGTGCATCGTTCCTAGTGACTTATTGTATTTGCATTGCCTGCATTCGATGTGATACACTCCGTAATGGCCATATGCATAGGAGTTAGTGAATAATTCCCACACGTATAAAAATATATATTTCATACCATTTATCCGTGATCGCGTATGTACAAAAATGGCATTACCTTTTCGCATATAATTGGTAATTATTTGTTATGGGAAATGGCACCATCTCTAAAAGCAAGATAGCCACTATGCGAAAGGATGCGTTTTGCAATCGCACTACTCCATGTGATGTGGCATTCATAGAGTAGAATGCTTCACTTATTTAACTGTATTTTATATATAATGTATATAAAGACTATTGCGTATTCAAAATCCCTATTTCATACAAGAGCCGCTTTCAACAGTTATCGTAGTAACATAATTTAGAATGAAACTCGAAACGCAGCTATGCCGATTGTTTGAAATCTCTGTTCCTGAAAGGATATTAGAGTTCCAGAATAAAACAATGGTATTACCATATAGTCTACAGTTAGCTGAACACAGATGGTAGAATCGCCCGCACCTGTTTGGGCAATGGTTTTGCAATAATCTTCAAGACACGGATTTGTGACTATCTAGCGGAATGAGTATACTTGCTATCGAATCGGGCTTCATAATGTATCTGAATATCTATCAAGAGATACGGTAACACCATATTCCACCAGGAATAGAGAAGACAACAAACATACTTTAAACTGTGTACACCCATATTTAATTATATTAAAGACAACACATTTTTCAGATGGCATGTTTTGTTGGCATAACAGTAGACGTGGTATATGTAACTTCTTATCTGGTGAGTATTGTATGCATCTCTAAGCTATCTTAATCTACCCTCTTGGTGTCTACTCATATATTATATTAATGGGTTTATTTTGTCGGGTTTTTTTCCGTATTAAGCTCTATCGAACCACGAACCCCCTGAATCTCAATTTCCAGAAAGCTATACTGGTAAGCTATTGGATATTTTGAAACTAATCTGGTGGGTGTCTTTGCTGTCTATGGCAGTAGTTTCAGAATATCCAACATAATGGTTATTAGGTAGTAAACGCATACGATTCATACAGGTGGCGGACAATTAAGAATTCGTAACGTGCTCAGATACGTCATTCGCTATAGAGTGTAATTGTAACGTAAGCCTACCTGCCAGAAGTTTATTAGGACGTCATATACTTAACTGACAGATTGGATTCCTCTTGTATCCTTCACATTCAGAAGCCATACAATAACTATCAGCAACCTGGAGTTGTGGAAGATAATTACCATGCATATGCATTTACGGGGACCCTTAGAAAAAGATGGCTGTTGTTTAGCTCCCGAAGGCCACCTCCAACGTTCAACGTACTGGGTATCAAACAATATGCACACGTGTACTAAAGGCAACGATGTATGCATTGAATATAAATTCGAGCTGTTGTGTCATATGGTAGCAACATGTCACTAACACATTTCTAAAATCTTGCCTGCATCATTAATTTGATGTCAAGAGATGCGATAGAGACAAATCCACTGAGGTCATACATGGCAGATGGCTTTACAGTTATTACTGCCCATCTGCGTCATACTTTCTCTGCGTATACAACATAGATACACCTTTGTTCAAGCCAATTTCTAAGTTAATGGTGAAATGTTAACAACACCACATTATTCTTTTTAGTAAGAGACATGAATTCCTGGTGAATACGTAAGCGTGAATTTAATGTTTCTTTCAGGAGTAAATGCCCATACATATTTAACATGGTTCTTGAACTTTAACAAACACACCCCGTGGATACCAATCGATGGCGGTTAGTGTACATGCATTTACCAGTCGGTTGTCACCAGGGACGTGTCTTTGTCTCAATCTCCGTATAATAAACATGTCCCAGCAGAAAACGTCGACGAAAGAAGTAATTATCTGACTGAACTGTTCTCGTAGAACACTAAAATTGGTTTCTAGTTGTATTTACCATTTGAGTCATATGCACTATGTATCAGAAATTATCCTTCCTGGTGTGTCTTCTGCTGAATCTTTTTTTTACAATATATTGTTGCTGCCTCGTACATCAACAAATATATGACAATTTATTTTACACAATTATCGAACCAGTTCTCCTTAGCCACAGCGAAATTTTGTTGTGACATGGTTATTGAAAGAACACGGTACTTTACACCACATCGTCACTATAGAGGGTCTTCAGAGAGTTTGATTTCCGTGAATTATGCACACATTTGACCGCCTATGCTGGCTATTTCAGTAGCGCCTGTAATCCTAGCATTCATTTTACAGGCAGATATATGGGCACCATGTTGAGTTGCTAAAGTAGCTATCAAATAACTTTCAATATATAAGAGGAGGTGCTAAGTCAGTTTCAGCGCTTGCTAAACCGCTGTTAAGAACTGTTATAGAAGAGTACTCGTATTAATGATATAGCTATTATCTATATATCAATACATCTTAGTCAAATTACGTTAAAAAATTCAGCAGCTTACCCATATAGTTACCTTGAAAACGGGATTTTGGTAATTAAGGGTTCAAAGTAAACAAAACTATTGCAACTCGCGGACACATCGGCATTTGGACTATCTGAACATGGGAAGGAAATGCTATAAATAACTCCACCATTCTCCAGTTCATGAGGGCTTCTGTTGCCAAAACATGGGCTGGACTTACTCAGTTTGCCTAACTAAGTAGCATGGCAGATTTTTGTAATTCTTTTCATCTGAAAACGTCTTGAATTTTTATCATTGGCGCTAACTATTTGTCATCAACTCTTGCTTTGTCTCGTCTTTGCTTTAGACTTTGGTATTTATTTTTAGTTCTTGCTATAGCTATCCTCAGCCATTGCCATGAGAACTCTTCCAATGTGCACACACGAGCAGGCGGTCATGTGGCGAATATGGCCAAATAGCGCGTGCATACAACAATTAGTGGCCCGAAAGCCATGGCGTACGGCAAATTGACTGTGATATGAGACCGCGTGAATTTAATAATACCTTCCAGTTGTGTATATATCGCCTAGGCTGAGGATTCCTGATAATTAGATCAAACTCCGATGTCTTAGATTATTATTAAGTAATAAAATAACCAGGCATCCGTTCTGGAATAATTATCCAAGAATCTGTTGCATGATAATGGCAGTACTGATAAAAACAGGTCGTTGATGAAATGACAGCAAATTACATCCTCACAGATTCTTTTGTTTTAGACAGCAACAGAATGCCAAAGCAATGTCTTTAAAATAAACAGCAGTTACAACGAAATGTGAATTGAATAGAGTAAACTGAGAATTCCGCTGGAGAAAAGTTTAAAAAACGTGTATTTAGAGAAAATGTTAATGTACTAAGAGTTACCGCAAACATGAAGAAGGGAATGGAAATATAGCCTCGGGTCTTTTTGCAAACTCCGCGCAATTCGCAAAACCGAAAGTATGTGAAAACTACTTTTTCGTAGTAGTTGTTCCTAATCGAATTTTCCCCAACGACTGTGTATGCTGTCATGCCCGTGACTTGAAAAACACGTGTAATTTCACCCGATCACAGAATCCATTTGGCCTGGTGGGAGATTGAATCTACTCTAATCACACTGTGATTGCCCAGGTTGAAAATTAATTACGTCAGTTTATCTAGACGTTAGATTTGCAAAGACTATTGCCTGAGATTAGTGGCAATTCTGGTTGATGTCACAGAGCAGACGTCGGTCTGATTTGCTATTTCCTGACATTTACCTCATTAGCATGTTCTAGAGAATGACCCTTTCCAGATCTAGCGATGCCCCGCCCATCGCTAGCTAAGCTCCACCCACAGCTCGCTCGTGTTGGGATCAACCGATCTCCGAAATGTTTGCCTATTAATTTCCAGAAGACTGTACGGCCAAGCTGTTGGATATTTTGAAACTAACTTGACTGTTTGCTATTGCTGCCTATCACAGGGTCAAGTCAAATTAGATTCAAAATATGCAACAGCGTGTTTATTAAGTAGCAAATACCTACAATTCGTGAAAGGTGTTTAAGACTATATGCTCGGCCTCAACGTGGAGCAGGGGTGTAACCCACTGGGCGTCAATCCAGACGTTTGGAGGGGCTAACCAGAGCATTATGCACAACGATAATGAAATGGCACTTGGAGATCGAATCAACCGAAATGGTGCTCGCCCTGTGACGATCCACCAGACAGGTGCAGCGCCGGGCTCCACGCCTCGAAGGAGCCCACCCTCAGCTAATGGAGGTCCCATTAACTCGTCTTGTGGAGCCACGGGACGAAGATGGAGAGCCACTGGCCAACCGAAACAGAAGACCAAACCCAAAGAGAACCCCAGTATCAACATCATGCACTGGAACGCAGAAGGGGTTACTAACAAGAAATCAGAGCTCGAACAGTTCCTGTACGAAAACAACATTGATATCTGCTGCATTCAAGAGACACACATGCAAGAAGGAACACCATTTAAGATCAGAGGTTACCAGATTTTCCGGTGTGATCGAAGAGGAAGAAAGAAAGGCGGGGTGATCACCTTGGTCCGAAACAACATGAACGCCAGCCAGATCAAACCCTTTATGGAAGAGGCAGAATATATCAAGATCAAGGTAACAACCAGCAACTCTGTGATTGACATTGTCAATTATTACTGCCCTAGTGACAAGAATCTCTCACTTGACACAATCCAGGTCCCGGACTGCCACTTCCTCATTGCGGGAGACTTTAATAGCCAGTCCCAGACCTGGGGATACAGCACACTTGACAAAGGAGGAGAAGACATTGAAGCATGGCACCTTTTACTTGTCAACGATCCCACAGATCAGCCTATCTTCTACTCGCGCCGGTGGCACTCAACAACAACGCCGGACGTGGCATTTTGTACAAACGACATTCACAGAAACCTCAGTAGAGTGGGCGGATCGCAGTTAGGAGGAAGCGACCACCGAAAATCGCGAAAGGAAAGAACAGACACCAACACCCACGATGCAATGACAGTGTACATTAGTTTATCAGAACTGAAGAAGGCTATCCGCCAATTGAAGAAGAAGAAATCTCCCGGGCCAGATAGCATTACGAATGAAATGATCCAAAACCTTGATAATGCATCTCTCCGCAAGTTGCTAGACATCTGTAATCACAGTTGGACCAATGGAGAGGTTCTTCACTGCTGGAAGGAAGGCAGAATGACTCCTATTCTGAAAAAAGGGAAGAACAAGGCGAAAGTGCTGAGCTACCGTCCTATCAGTCTTACAAGCTGCATATGCAAGGCCATGGAGCGCATCGTCAACCAGGGGTTGCAGAGGTACCTAGAGTCAGAGAACATTAAAGTTCCAGAGCTGGCCGGCTTCAGAAAATACAGAAAACAGAAGATCAAACAACACATCTTGCACAGGTCATGGAGGACACTTGTCAAGCCACTACGGTGATGCTAGCTGCCTCTATTGATCAGCAGAAGGCATTTGACAAGGTGTGGAAGGATGGCCTCCTCGTGAAGCTCCGGCGCACATGCATCGGTGGCAACATGTTCCGATGGACCAATTCATACCTACATAATCGCAGAGCTAGGGTGCTGGTGGATGGGCAATCTGCACAGAATGTATTGCTAAGATAGGAGTGCCACAAGGCGGAGTATTATCACCAACTCTGTTCATACTCTTCATTAATGACATTGTAGCAGAGCTGCCCAATGGGATCCAAGCAGCCCTCTATTCAGATGACCTCGTACTCTGGTGCACCGAGGAGTACACAAGGACTGCCACGTACAGAATGCAGCTCGCCTTGGACAGAATTACAGCTTGGGTCAATCGCTGGTGTATGACCATCAACAAAGAAAAATCATCAGCCATGCTATTCTCACTGTCCACCAAAACCAAGGTTGGGAATCTGACACTGGGCGGTACTCCACTCGAGTACGAGGACCAGCAGACATACCTGGGAGTCACCTATGACAGATGATTAACATGGAAGGAGCAAATCCAGAACGCAGAGGCAAAGGCCAGATGAAAGCTAAACATCAGGAGGCAGCTGGCAGGAACAAAGTGGGGTGCCAATGAAAGGATCATCAAGACCATCTCCCTAGGTGCCGTACGACCACACCTTGAGTATGGATCCAGCTCATGGATGACAGCAGCTGAGTCTCACCGACTGAACCTTGACAGAGTACAAAATCAGGCACTGCGCATCGTCACTGGTGGAATGGGATCAACACCAATAGAAAAAAATGGAGCAGACAGCAGGCACCCCCCCCCCCCACCACTTAGCAAAGAAAGGGAATGCAAAGCACTGATCCAAGCTGCAAAGTTCAAATCATTCAACAACCACCCGATGAAGACCAGGCATGCACAGCTGTCATAAGGAAGACGTAAAAGATCAAGTTTTGTGAAAGAGACAAAAGCACTTAAAAGGAAACTCCAAGAAATGTTGCCAGCACAAATAGAAGACCCAAACCACACCCTTGATCCTCCACCCTGGGAAAACAAACTAGAGAGCATAGCTGTTCGCACCACAGTACCTCATCTCACAACCAAAGATGGCCATAGTGATGTGAGCAAGAAGGCCCTGATCCTAGCCATGCTGGAAGAAATGTACCCTCAGGAGACATGGATACGGATCCACACCGATGGATCAGCCAAAGATTCAATTAGGAGCAGAGGTGTCGGACTGTACATACAGTATCCAAAAGGAGAACATGAGTCAGCTGCAATACCGACAGGCAAACACTGCACAAACTACAGAGCTGAAGTCGAAGCAATGGTTCATGCCGCTAATACCATCAGCAAAACAGAGGACCCTATTGCACAGATTGTCTTTTTATCTGATGCCCGCTCCGTCCTTGAGGCTCTCACCAAAGGCAAGCTGCCACAACTTGAAGAAGCACTACAAACCATTAAATACTTTCGGATAGCATTGCAGTGGATCCCCTCACACTGTGGAGTCCAAGGAAATGAGGAAGCAGACAAGATGGCAAAGGTGGGTGCAGGAGAGAATCAGACAGAAAAAAAGTTACCCATACAGAGATGAAGACTAGCATCAAGTCACTCTATAGAACACCTCAATCAGATGATGCCTACCATCATCTCTCGAGGCCAGAGCAAGTGACCATTTTTCGTCTCAGAACTGGACATAACAGACTAAACCAACACATGTAGAGGCGGTTCCAGCTTACGACATCGCCTGCGTGTCCTTGTGGAGAAGCAGAACAGACCACAGAGCACATACTTCAATGTTGCAGTACGTATCAGCTGCTGAGAGAAGAGATCTGGCCTTTGTCAACCTCTTTTCTTGAAAAGCTGTATTGGCCTGTGGAAGAACTGCAGAAAACCACAGATTTCCTCTTGAGAACGGCTCTCCAAGTGTGATACCAGCGATCGAAAAGAAGAAGAAGAAGAAGACGAAGAAGAAGAAGTGAAAAGTGTCGGACAATTAAGCGTCTAATTTGAACTAAATCGAGTGATTCGTGTTGTAACTGATTATTACGCCATTCTTCGCATCACGTGTGTTGATTATGACGTCATATGATGCCATATGATGGATGGATTACATGGATACGCCCATTAAATTCAGACCGGTTTCTCATCAACTAACTTCAGCAGCTTACTTCGCACACACGCGCACGCGCGCGCGGACGCGCGAGCACGTCTTAACCAGCTGCCATCAGTGACCCCAATATGCACGTTGTTGTTCGACCTAGTTTTGATCCTAGATTGGCAATTTTAGGCTGGTGGATTCGTCGCAGAGGATTATCCCCTACTTCTCTAATTTAGTATTTGCCCACATAAATTTCCTCCACACGTAGTGATATTTCTTATTATCAGCTACGACGCCATGAATAAAACACATTTGTTTACCCTTTTTAAGGCTAAATTCGTTAAAGAAAATCTAATTATCATTTTATTGAATGTTCAGGCCAGGCAGGAGAAGACTGTTTTTGATAATTTACCACTAGAATATATATATATATATATATGTGTGCGTGCGTGCGTGCGTGCGTGCGTGCGTGCGTGCGTGCGTGCGTGCGTGCGTGCGTGCGTGCGTGCGTGCGTGCGTGCGTGCGTGAGTGAGTGAGTGCGTGCGTGCGTGCGTGCGTGCGTATATTTTTGATACAAATTATTTTTATATTAACACCGTTCTGTGGCATCATGCATACTACACGCGCAAACACACGCACGCACGCACGCACGCACGCACGCACGCACGCACGCACGCACGCCACCCCCCCCCCCTACACACACACGCGTACTCACGCACGTACGTACGCATGCACGCACACACGCACACGAACACGCGTACGCACACGCTCACGCACACGAACACGCGCACGCACACGCACACGCACACGCACACGCACACGCACACACACACACACGCACAACATTTTAAAATACACACATGCACGCACATCTTAAATAACTGCCATCATTGACCCACATATGCGCGTTGTGGTTTGAGCTAATGTGGCTGTATTGCTAAGTCGAATCCTAGATTGGCGATTTTAGGTTGGCGGATTCGTCCCATAGGATTATACCCTACTTCTCTAATTTAGTATTAAATTGATACAATTATTCTTATGTTAACACAGGCATGTGCGATCATGAATACATTTGTTTAATAATTACATAATTCCAACATTAGCTCTCCAAATTTGAGGACATCATTGTCTGGCTAACTCAGTTTTGCGCTATCTTTTCTGATCATATATTGTGGGAATTGGTCCATGGCGTACCAATTAACTACCATTCAGAGACCGCCTGGAGAGGCACATCAGTTTTCAACCCTATCCATACTAGAGAGAAGAGCAAAGCCGCAAATGTACGACATTAATATTGAAATGCGTCACATAGAGACCTACCATGTGATGGTCAAGATTTATGGAAACTGTCATTGCTGCTGGCGAATTGAAGACTATTTTCTGTAATTTACCACAGAAATTTACAAAAAAAGCTTTCTGTTTTCTTAATAATGAATATTACTCAAGACCCCATGCAGCGACCATGTTGATAGTTATGGCAGTTAAAAGGATAATGGTCAAGAAAATCCTAATTTCTGTCTTGTCTGTTTTCATTTGCAGATCACGAGAAGATTTGTTTACTGTACCACTGGCCTGCCTGTCTTGGTTGCACCATATGGCAGCAACAGCGACCAGTCAAATGTGTTACAACACATTCACCAGACTGTTTATTAAATAGAAAGGACATATAATTCGTATAATACGCGAACATGTGTAAGTGCATGACGGCCTTAGCTATGCCAGTCCAGGTCAGCGTGAGCAAACCGTGGAAAACGTCCCCAATTTGGGTAAATGTGTAGGCAAGCCATACAGAATTTTGGGTAAATGTATCCTAATTTGTTTACACATTTATGGAAATTAGTATCTTCAGACAATTTCATGAAAATCTGATGTCCTGAGAGGATATTTCTTGCACTCAGAGTTATAACAGTCGAGTTGAATAATCTGGACAAATATGTGTTTCCGCGAAACAGTTCGGAGTTTCAGTTGTGTCTGTGTGCCCCTGCTGCAAACCCAATAGCTACGTCACTGCTCGCATGTCTTCACACGCTGCATTATTGATTAGCGTAATGCGTACTGTGTCAGTTATCCTTGAAGGCCAATTTATTACGTCTCTCTTCAAGAAACTCGTGCTTATGCATCCTATCAGCAAATGTGGATTGTGTGTAATTCAGTTGTGACAATGCAGAATAATGTGTCAGTTGAGTGTGTGTAATGACGCAATGATGACATCTTTGAATCGGTTGGACTGATCATTCTTCGACAGATCACTATCCGGCTGGAACATTATAGAGCAGGATAAGTAATCGACGGATCTGTCTGATTTTCCTATGGAGTGGAAATCTGAGGTGATGACCCAGAGCCGGGAGATGTACTAGATGGGTCCATGTGCAGCTATGCGCCACCCATTTCAATGTAAGCTCCGGCTACATTTCACGAGTATTGGAATCGAGTTAAAATGTTGACGCCTGCATTTTTAGAATCTAGTATAGGAAATACCTATACAGGAAAGCATGCGAATATTTTAAAACACATTTCCCAGTTCGATTTTGCTGCTCAAAGTCAAATTAGTTTCAGAATGCTCAACAAAAATGTGTATTAAAGGCATACAATGCGTACACTTTACTGCTGGCCTTTTCTTGATAGAGCTACACCATTTTGATTGTGACGTGAGCTAACATGTGACTAATTTGGTTATAAACGCGTATACTTGACTGACAGACTGGGTCCATCCATTATCTAAGAACAGATGTATCGGGAAAAACTGTGGTACTTTGAGGAGTTGCAAGATAATGCTGTCACAGAGTGCAACAGCTTACAGCAGCCACTGCTCAAATGGCCACGACAGTGAAGTATGTGACTAGATATAGATGCGAGCTGATAGATAAGACAAGTTAACTGTTAACAGATGTGACAAATCACATTGCCTACAATAATGTCATGTATGATGGCCAAGGCTTTGAAGTTGATCCAGCGTTGGATTACACGTATTTGGGGCTGAGGGCTAAATAGTTGTTTAGGGGAGTATCCGCTGCTACTGCTGCTGCTGCTGCTGCTGCTGCTGCTGCTGCTGCTGCTCTCCCTCCTAGATATAATATATTCGCTACGTACGTGCCAAAATTGTGTTAAATATTATGGACGTAATTTGACCGAAAGCGTCCAGTCAAATTGGTTTCAAAATAGTGCATATATCACTACGATAGAAATGAGATAATGTGATTATAGGTTCACATAGGTAAAATGCGATAATTGTCTTTGATTTGGGTGCCAATTATTGTTGGGGCCCTTGGGCTGTATCCATACTCCGATAGCAAGACAATGACATCGAGTGCAATGCGATTTATTTCCCAGGTCATGATGCAATAATACTGTGTCAGCGATTAGGACTAACGCTTAGTAGTAACAGATCAGGTCACAGGCACTATCTGAGTAGGACATTAGTTGCTTGCAAACAGCTAATGTGTAGCTAACTAAATCCTTTAAAAACATTGTTCTTGAACAACCAAAAAGTCAAAATGTTCCCCTGATCAGCTAGAGAACCGACACGTGGTCAGGATAGACTGCATCGTATAATTGCTGGAGACGAACACATTCAATACACATTAATTTAAATATCTTTAACATCTTGTTTGTATAACCTTGATATTAATACCATAGAACTGCTCGGTTATCGTAACAGATGTAACTAGTAGTATAGTGGATACGCATAATCGTGCTCTAAGTAAAAGCATCGGATAGGGGAAAAGCACATACATGAATTTGGTTCCATTAACGATTTTATCCCAAATGCTTATTTTGCTGGCAAACATATTCAATACTGTGTTGGAAATAATCTACCGAATATTCTAGAGCCACACGAGGTCACAATGAGTTGTCCATCAGGCGATGACCATAGCGATATAAAGCTCTTGCGAGCAAATATCCATAAATCTAATAAGTCAGAAACACGCACTTCCTACACTGGTAAATGGAATTATACAGTAAGAATGAGAAGTCTAAATCAAAGTGGGACGTTGGACGGACATGCGTTGGCTGGATATTATGGTGTCGTAGGGCTATCTTCCAACCCAGAGCAGTTATTAATGTTCACAAATTCCATAAATAGATTCGGATATAATTAAAGTAACCCAAACGGATGGCAATGCCGGATTTAGGCCGCACATTTATCTACAGAGAAGTAGCAAAGCGATGCTTCAAGCAAATTGAATGGTTCTGATTTCACTGGCTATGAGGTAATTCATGATCAAAACTGTAGATGCTGTGACGTTTTTAAATTGTATTCCCGTCTCGGTGCATATGTATTGTCTTTTATTACAACGACTCTGCATTTAATACTAGCGGAAAATATATCTGCGGTCATGGCCAATGAATGCATTTGATCTGTCGCGTGTAGACTGACGTCACAATCATAATTGACAGAAATATTCTGTCATAAAGCTAGAATAGTATCAGGTCTATGAAATGTATGTCTTTGTTGGGTTCACGATATAATACACATGCTGTTGAATTTTGGAACTAATTTGACTGGACGCTGTTGCTGCCTTAAACAGCAACAGCGCCCAGCAAAACAGTTTCAGAATATTCATCAGCATACAATCACAATAAAACACAAATGTACATTTAGACACATCACTGCGTTAGCACCGCTAGCATAGGGTGAAACTTCGTCTAAGTACGTAACTAGTAGTAGGCCTACCCACGCTCTACCACCGTGGAACCTCAGAGTTTCGCTATGAGCTAGGCGCTGGTGATGAACGCCGCCGTAATGTGGGTAGTCAACACCAATGCATAAACCCTTAGTTTCACATTCGTGTACAGACGTTTGGAAAATAGACTACGTCCGTTAGCTGGGGCAAGGATTGCCATTGCGTCAAGGAAAATAAGTCCGCACGAATGCGCAAGGGACTGATAGAATTAGTTGTTGGAAATAAAGTACGATAGCTGGCGCCAGTAATGGCTGAACGCCACAGAAATAGTCGACATCAGGAAGCTTAACACCGATGTGTTGTTAGTCGGTTGCGTATAGCACAGTTCTGTACTTGGCATATATTGTGTTCCTGATGCACGATTGGGCCTATTCTACCAGCATGGGAGAGCGTGTTGTGAGGCGACTGCTCTGAATGAGACGCGGAAGCCAACTGGTTGCGAACTGTTCATTTTTGCGACTGCAGCTCTTTATACAGGGCTTGTGACGCCATAGCGAATTGGAGTCCTGTACCTGGGAACCGAGTCTGTTTTCTGCCTAACGGGGCAGGACTCGTTTGAAAAACGTGTCTGTGTAAATATGCCTCCATTTTGTATTAATATCGGTTCATTTGGAGGAAGGTATATGCCCAGTGATATTTTGTTTTGATAAATTCCGAGAATCCTAATTGCAAGGTAATTATATAGGTAGGCTATTGAATATTTTGAAATCAAGTATCTAAGGGGCTGTTACTGCTTAATGCAGCAACAGCGCCAGCCAGATTGGTTTCGTATGTCTGGATAGTATGTGCGTGCGTGCGTGCGTGCGTAGGTGCGTGCGTGCGTGGTGCGCGCGTGCCTGTGTGCCTGCGTGCGTGCGTGTGTGTAGATATGTATAATGCTATGTATCTCTATAACTGCGTGCAGTTCGGCGAATAAATCATATCATATTTTATACCACAAGGGATAATTTTCAGACGGTTCGATGAAGAAGGGTCTGGCTAGATTTTGTGCTGGGACATTTAGACGCTAACACACTGATAAAGGCACACGTCAATGAGGTTATCAATAATGAAGAAATAAATGTGATAGATTGTTCAATCAGAACTGAGCGGCGTGGTAAGCGAGAGAAAGTGGCGGCGAAGCTTTAACTATCACGATGCTGCAAGCCACCAGATAACACTTTCAATGGGCAACAACTCTTGACTGCTGAATGTTTTGAAAGCAATTTGATTGAAACTTATTAGTGGCCGATCACCTTTCATTCAAATTATTTTCAAAGTATTCAGCAAGTCCAGGGTCGTCTGCACACACTCGGCGGTTAGAGGGTCAAAGAAGAAAACAAGAGTTCGTGGTGAATGTATAATGAATGGAGGGATCTGATCCGTGCCCCTCACCACGTGTCTGACGTCATATTCAATTACGTCACTAGTTACCTGACGTCACACTCATAATAATATTTAGCTTGTATATAAAAATCGAGAAGCCGGTTACTAGTGTACGTAGTGTATGTCTTTGTTTAATATCCAATACTTTTGAATATATGCAGCTAATTTAATTTGTAACGGTCATGTTCAGCAGCGCACGCATAGAGTTAACTTTGAATTTCGATGGTGCTAAAGCTAGAATTGGGCGGATCCTGGCTAGAAATTAACCGGACATACTAGAAATAGAGTCCTCAATTCGAAACCAACACACAACCACATCCGATTGCTGAAAGTAGTCTCAAAATATTCATCAGAATATTTAGTAATTTGTAAATGTATTACAAACATACACTTTCTAAACTAGTAACGGACGGACCTTTCGATTTTCACGCGGAGCTATACATTATTATGTTCGTGACGTGAAGCACCAAGCGCCGCAATTAACTCTGAAACCACAAAGCATTAAATTGGATAGGTTTTAGATAAGTTATATAACCTTGCACTTAATTTGTGACTCAACCTTGCGGATTGAATTGGCGTGCTACAATAGTGAAATGATTTGATCATTGATGGACAAGAAACTCTAAACACAGTCACACACACACGCACACGCACACGCACACGCACACGCACACGCACACGCACACGCACACGCACACGCACCACACACACACACACACATATATATATATATATATATATATATATATATATATATATATATATGCATGTCCTCGGTTGTGCTCAACCTTGCGGATTGAATTTGCGTGCTGCAATAGTGAAATGATTTGATCATTGATGGACAAGAAAATCTAAACACAGTCACACACACACACACACACACACACACACACACACACACACACACACACACACACACACACACACACACACATATATATATATATATATATATATATATATATATATATATATATATATATATATATATATATAAATATATGCATGTCTTCGGTTGTGCTCAACCTTGCGGATTGAATTGCCGTGCTGCAATAGTGAAATGATTTGATCATTGATGGACAAGAAAATCTAAACACAGTCACACACACACACACACACACACACACACACACACACACACACACACACACACACACACACACACACACACACACACACACACACACACACACACACACACACACACACACACACACACACACACACACACACACACACACACACACACACACACACACACACACACACACACACACACACACACACACACACACACACACACACACACACACACACACACACACACACACACACACACACACACACACACACACACACACACACACACACACACACACACACACACACACACACACACACACACACACACACACACACACACACACACACACACACACACACACACACACACACACACACACACACACACACACACACACACACACACACACACACACACACACACACACACACACACACACACACACACACACACACACACACACACACACACACACACACACACACACACACACACACACACACACACACACACACACACGGACACACGGACCCAGACACATGCACCCACGCACCCACGCACGCACGTACCCACGCACGCACAAATGTGTCGTCTGTGCATTGACTTACTTTTAAAACAGAAAAGCAACGCGTTTTGGACATAGTAGTGCTATGTATTTTGAAGGTGATCATATACATAAATATATTACATTTAATTTGCGTAGTACAGCATAATTACGGTATGAAGGTATTTAACTTTTTAACGTATTCCATATTCTGGTGATAAAACAAGTGATAATGATGTTGAAACAGTGAAATAAATACTGGTATGAATTTTAAAATCATTATGATGACCATCACTATAATCAACATCGTTAATGTGCCGTCGTCGTCGTGGTTGTAGTGATGCTGCTCTCATCATCATCATCATCATCAGCAACATATAATGAAATCTAATACAGGTTATCTACCAGACTTAATCATTAATCCTATAAATTATTTTTAATGAGGCAATACAGCCACAAGAGCCATAAAAATATATTTAGCCAGGGGGGTAATGAAACAGTCATTTCATTCTAAATTCCCTGGAAAGCTATTTTCAAGAGAGCTAAAGATATGAAATATCATATTTATTTTGAAAACATCTTGACTGATACTCTTCCTACCCAGGGGCGCCGGAATGGGACTTTCCCTCTCACAGAACTTGAAGTGTGTTCGGGGATACCAACCCACCCAAGCACCACAAGAAAAAAGCATTGAATGATGCAAGCTGGTGTCCTGCATTCTGAGGTTAATATGATCCATATATAAATATTAGAGCAATGCTGAGTGCACTTAGTTATTCCTTGGCCCCTTGCGCCTATTCTCAATTTCCATTATACTGGGTAATATTATCCTCTAATGCCTGCTTCTAGTCGATTGGAAACTGACTAAGCGATGACTTGCCATCTTCCTGTGTGTGTGTGTGTGTGTACGCGTGATAAGTGCATACGCGCGTCAAGTGGGTGCGCGCGTGCAGGCGGGCTGGCGGGCGGCTGTTGTTGTGCGGGTGTGGGTTGGCGGGTTGGTGGTGGTGTGTGGGTGTATGTAAGAGTAACTGAGCGAGTGAGAGACTGAGAGAGCGGCAGGGTGTGAGTGGAGTGTGGGGTCTGGTGTGATGGGTGCGAGTGAGCAGGCGGGTGGGTCATTGTGTACGTACGTGGGTACCAGTGTAAAATGATGGAGAAGTTGCAAATAATAGACTGCAATATGTATGGCGTGAATGGGCCCGGGAATCAAGGAACTCGACAGAGGCTAATCAGATAAATAACTTCTAAATTCCTCAGCCAGTAGTTGCATTACTATTGGGGTTAAAGGACACCGCATCTGTAAATGTTCCTAAACTAAAAGGCCACAATTATTGAAGCCATACACCACTGCAATGCTTATCCAATTTTCTAAGCATTTATGTATTATTTGTTTGTTTATGCAAAATGTTCTTGAGTTTTGTTGCATATATAATATACAACTAGGTCCCTAGATCTAGTAAATCAAGTGGGCAATAGGGTATTTTAAAAGTATAATTAGCTTGACAACATTTTTGAAAACATAACAAATAATGCATAACTGTTTAGAAAACTGGATGGCCTTTCCAATGATGTATCACTTCAATAGTAATATGATCCTCTAATCGCACTTCTTCATAGAAATGGTTTAAGTGCATTGTATTTGAACCTAATAGCGATTAGCGAAGTAATAATATTAGATCATCGCCTGGTCAGATTGTTGTCTTTATGCGCATGAAACAGAGATAAATTTAGTAATCAAATTCGAAGCCATTGTTAAATTCGTATTGGCATACATGAGATACATTTCACCCACACCTTAGAAACAGTAGCCAATCGAGGACATAATTACACACGTGCGCACGATTAGAAACCAATTCAAGGACATAACATATATTGCCCTTATGTAAAACTGTGATAGATTTATGTATCAAGTTCGTAGGTATGCGTTAAATTCTTATTAGCATAAATGAGATACGTTGCACACACACGCTGTAAATCATAGTATCCAATTGAGGGCATAATTACATTACCATCCATTCGACGACTTAATAAAGTATCAGTCTTCATACATTTAAAACAGAGTTAAATGTAGTCATCGAATTCGTAACCATTGCTAAACTATTATTAACCTAAATGTGATACAGTTCACACACCCATTAAACAAATAAGACACATGCAAATGATTAGCATCAATTCGAAGATATGGCAAAGCTTCTGACTTTAAACACCTATAGCAAATAGCGATGCATGTATTTCTCAAAATCTTTGACCATTCAGTAAATTTCCATTCTGAAATTCACACGATTTCGTGGAAAGTGCAAAGGTCCTAGATTTGGTGATCAATTGTATACGTCATCATTCAGTATGCAAAATACCAGAGTCTGGAAAAATGAGTTTAGAAGTTCATTAACTTAATCAATAAATATATTGTTTAATAATGTGCATTAGATAAATGTATCAGCCTTCTACAATTAAAAATGGAGATGTCCAAATGGGGTATTGGTATGGGTATCGTTTAAAATAGAGTCCTCATTTGACGTAAAGCACAATACTGTGTGTGTGTCACTCATGCAGTCTGTCAGTCTGCCACCCATACAGTTATCTGATCTGCCAATCACGCAGTCATCCGATCTGTCACTCATGCATTCATACAATGTCTCATTCATGCGGTAGGGCAGTCGGTCGCTCATGGAGTCATCCTCTCTGTCACACATGCAATCATCCGATCTGTCACTCATGCAGTCATCCGATCCGATCTGTCTGTCACGCATGCAGTCATATGAGCTGCCACGCATGCAGTCATCCGATATGTCACACAGGCAGTCCATCAGTCTGTTACTCATGCAGTCCCTCAGTGTGTCACTCGCGCAGTCATCACATATATATATATCACTCATGCAAGCACAATCATCCGATCTGTCACTCTTGCAGTCATCCAATATGTCGCCCATGCACGCACACACAGGCCCACGGCACACCCATGCTCATGGCACACCCATGCTCATGGCACACATACGCACGCACGTACGCGCGCACACACGCACGCACGCACCCATACGCCCACCAGCGCACGCACTCACGCACGCGCACACACACGCACGCATTAGCTTTAGCATTACGTCGTGGCAGGATGAGCATACTATGTTTCACTTTGTAAGAATATCTCATTTCTATTATGTACATGGTTTTTGTTTGTAAAATCACTTTTCTGTAATTCTTTCAGTAATCTTAAGTGCCTTTACATCGACTGCATGCATTAGACTACTAATAAGCTCATGATTGTAGATTCAAACAACACCATATACATTCAGCCATTTAGTGCGTATTTCCCCGGATAAATACCCCGCTTTAGTATCCAGATCTGAGGTGACAGGTTGCTTAGTGTACATATTATAAGATTGCATTTGCATCGTAAAATAAGTTATTGCTACATTGGGCCAATCTTTTGAAAAGTTAAATTCCATAAGGTGTGAATGAAGTTTCCGATAAATGTGACACAATGACAGCTCGATTGAGAGGTTCCAATCATCAGCACTTGATTGAACATAAGTGCTGGGCGATATTATTCAGGATTTCTATATATTTGCATTCAGGAATGCTTTTTACATGCGCAGAGTAAACTTAGTTGTAATTTGTCAGGCAGTCCTAGAGCGATTGCCAGCCAAATACAAATTTCTACCACAAGTTTCTACATGGCTGCTGCGTTATTTGCATCTCCGCCCACCTACTTGCGATACAGGAAGACCAGCATTTAAACATAAACTAATCTAGTCCTCTGTGTAAGGGGTGGTGGTGGGTGGGGGGGGGGCTACCTCTTTGTCATCTCGTGAATCATTGACCAACAAATACTGTTAATATTGAGCGAGTGTATACTCCTAGTATATTTGCTCCTCTACCTCGTCATCCTCCTTCTTCTCCTCCTCATTCTCATCATCCACCTCCTCTCCATCCTCCCTCTTCCTCCAGCCCCTCTTCATTCTCCTCTTCCGTCTCTTCCGTCTCCTCCTCCACATCAACATAACTGCCTACTCGTTTAGATGCATGCATGCAGTTGCAGCGCATAGGCATCACTTACTTAGCTGTAGTGAACGTGGCTGCGTTCTGCCCGTCATCACGACACGGGTGCATGGTGAATAAATTTGTCAAGCGCAATTTCTGACAGAGATTTCCTGATATTCAGTTTCACTACATGGGACATCGATAACGACCATCTAAATGTGATTGACCGTTTCTATCCAGAGATACATATCATACTCTTATTGAGTACGCACCCCTGCAATAAAGCAAATGTCAAGTGTTCAGTTTATTAGCCCTTTTAATGACAAATGTCCAACAAAGGATATGCGTTTACGAGGTAAGGCATACTCAGTTAAATATGCTAATATTAATATGCCTGGAATATTAATTTCAAAATATAAAACATGTTTCCTGTTTGTCAGTCTTGTAATTAAAGTGCAAGTAATTCATCGGTGAAAGTGTTAACACAGATGTCAATAAATTTCCAGATATGTCAAACTCTTTACTTCTCTGTTGATCGTTCAATATCGGCCTTTGTTACCGTATGGGTACTGGCCGATGTACGCGGGTACTCTTTATTCAAAGCAAAACATGCAGCCACCCAATACTAAACATAAACGTGCGAATTCGATGCACGCAATCGTCGATAATTTTAGTGCAAACAGTGCATCGTTAACCTCACCTGTGTCAACAAAATTCTTTAATGGTCAAGCTTCACAAAAACCTTTGGTTGTGAGAAGTCCATTTGCAGACCAAAAGCAGTATAGTTTATTTTTAAAACTGACCACCGGAAAACCTGATTCGGTAACAGAGCAAGGTATGCTATTGGTAATTTTTTTTAAAAGATGTTTCTCTTCACCAGCAAATTAATGAACACGGACTGAGCACACATTTGGGTTTTCTCGAAATTAACCCTTTAATCGTCAAGCCAGGCTTAGGGAATATCTATTTGCCAAACAAGAGAACCCTACTTCCAGGGATAAGTCTACGAAATAAATTCGGTTATTTTGGTCTGAAAATAAACATTCACTGACAAAATATTCAATTAAAGTATTAATGGAACTGTCGGGTTTATCCAGACATCGTATGACGCAATAATCACTTACCTGACGTGTAGGCTGAGGTCATGATCAGTTATAGAATGAATGACATCTATCGGCATCAACCGCACCCAGTCAAATTAGTTTCAAAATACTCAAGAGCTTACCTGCATAGTTTTCTGGAAAATGATAGTCACGGCGTTCTGAGATCTATCGATCCCAAGACGCGCACAGCGTTGTTGGAGCTTTGCTACAGATAGGTATGGCATAGCTAAAACTGGTTTCCTCCATTCCAACTGTCTAAAACAGTTGTCCTTGAACCGTCCTGGAACTGGACTCGTCGTTCACTATTTCCAGCCCTCTTGCGTGTATCATTCCTGGCGACGTATTGTATGGTGGAGATTAGCTATAGATGGGCTGGGAATAGCTAAAACCGGAACAGTCCATTGCCATAGGTAGTGTTGTGAGCGTTTTGAGTTGTTGACACAAGACACAATGCCCCACATGCAGCCTCCCTCACGCTCAACTCACCAGAGGAGTCGGAGAACGAAGTGCTGATTGCGTGTCTTGATTGGAAATTCTCGCAGAAATTTATGATCTCCCGCTGGAAAGTGAAGTGCACGAATGCAAGCGGTTAGTCCAACCAATTTCACGATGTCACCGTCGCATCATTAAGTACATGTAACATTAACGAAGATAGTGCTGTATTGTCACCGCAGGAATCGACATAAATTATAGACAGCCTCAAAGTGTTTTCTCTAAGAAAAAGCCGATTTAAGAAAACAGCTTTTTTAAAAAAACCTCAAGAAAAGCTTGTACGAGCGACGATCCGGAACTTTGTACAACTTCTAAAGAATTTAAATTGTACGGGTTATTTAAACCATATCCTGGGCGAATCGGAAATCAGTTCGGTTATGAGGTGAATAATTACCGTTAGAATACTCCCAACTCTCAAGTATATCAATACCATTTCGTTATTAACTGAGGAGCATTATTTTAAAACACAGCACGGCACTGAATTGAAAAGTGGGGTCCGGATTGATGCAGAGAGTATTCTCAAGTTCTATCGAGATCCGTTCATCAGTAATGGGGAAATAGCAATTTTACAATTTAATGTTGGGCCACGTGACAAAACACCAGCGTGCCAAGAGTTAAACACAGAATATCCCTCTCAAATTTCAGCGAGACCCGTTCATTAATAATGGAGGGGTAGTGATTTGAAAATGTGGTTGGCGCCATGTTAAAACCCAGCAAGGCAATCAATTACAAATTTGGTGTTGTAATGATGTCAAGTGTCGCGCATCGAAAATCCTTCCGTAGTTTTATCGAAATCTGTTCATAAATAACGGAGTCGCGATTTTAAAATTTAGGGGTGGTGCACCCTACGAAAACACAACAGGGAAGTGTTATCGACAGAAAGCTCTTTTGATATTTATTAAGATCCGCTCATTAATAACGCGAAGTAGCGATTTTAAAATGTACTTGTCTGGCGGGATAATGTGCCTTATAAAATCCACCAGGCTGACCAATGGGAAAGGGAGCAGCGTAATGATGTCAAACCACACGCCTAGAATATCCTACCAAAGTGTTATCATTTTGCATTTATCATTAACTGACGAACAGCGATTTTAATATTTAAGGAGTAGGGCGCCCTACTAAAATCCAGCAGGACGGTGCATAGAGAATCGGGCCCCCGCACTGAAGTCTGGACTTGCGTGTATCATAGGTGTATTCAGTTCCAGCGGTATTGGATGAAAAATGAATTAGGCGTAGTAAAATGAATCAAAAGTCCACATCCTCAAGAACAGCAAGACCATAGCCAAGATTTAGAGATCCGGCCCAGAACTATAAACGCGAAATTGTGGCAATCAATGTATAACGAGTCATGTCAGGCTGATGTGGTGCGGGATATGTTAACAACGCGCCGTTTTGAATGACTTTCAACTATATGGCTGTTCCACTGTCTGTTCTACTGCCGTAAGCTCAGATGTATGCAATCTACCCATACAGGAGGTTTAGTAAGTGCTGCTTCAGAAAATATCTGATAGAAACCTAAAAATTATTGACAATCAAGTCATGAGGCGTATTATCTAGGACAATAATCGCTGAAAGTGTCTCTTTGACCATGCATGCATGCGAACCATTACAGTTTCATAGATACTGGGTGTGTCTATTAGTTTGGATAGCTTAACAAATGTTCCTGCGAATGGCTATGTTTACATAACTTTGTTTTTGACCAATTTCGCTCCACTTAATTCCCAACCCTTCATTTATGATTTCAAATGAATAAGTACACTCCCCATCCATCGTATTATTTCACAGGGCGGTGTCTATATAGAAATATCAACATCGACGGGTTGTGAGCTCGACTAGCGGGCAGTGGTTGCATCAATGCCCTTACAATACCAAGCGCTGCGTGTTCACGAACTGTCCGTTCACATGTAAGCAGCGATAGATAGAAAACTCGCCCAAACACGTAGTGTAAAGGAAATATAGGAAATACTCAACACGGCATAGCTTTCTGTTTTGACAGAAGAACTAGCATTGTGTACATTTGTACAAAACAGAAGCAATGCTACACGGCAGACGTTGTACAGCATAACTAATACATGATGGGCACTTACTTGTGTGTGCCAAAGGATTGTTAGACTTTGAGATGGGTGGTCGGAATCTCTAGGAACAGATTTCAGTGACCTTCCAAATATGCATAGCATAGAGAATAAGTTGTATTTAGCGAGCACTTATTTTCCTATTTTCCGTTATCACATTTCAACATCCTAATTGCGAATTATAGACCCGTTTGGCGTGAAGGATCCAATCTGTCACTCGTGTGCATGACGTCATTATCAAATGTGTCACTTACTTACTGGCTTCACGATAAAGATTAAATAACTCCGTCCACAAAACTGTATAATAATCCGTCACGATGGGTCTGATGTGTGCATCTTTGAAGAATTCTAATTTTACAAACATTCTGTTGAATATTCGGAAGCTAATTTGACTGAGCGAAGTTGTTATTATATTCATCAACACCCATAGTCAAATTATGTTTCACAATCCTCAACAGCTTACCTGGATGGTTACCTTTTAATTTAGAGTCTGGGAATAAAAGGTTGAATAGGTAAATCGATTTCAATGCTCGCATAATGTGGTTGGAACTTGCTTTGAAATAGGCAGACCAATGATAGAAATGCACATCCCTATTACCATTTCACCCATTTACAATCTAATTATTTCATATGCAATCTACCAACGAGCCAAACCAATTCCGTGTTCCAATGGAATTAAGCACATTCTGTCAAGGTTTCCCATTAGAGGAGTGCGTGGATTTGGGGGAGAATCTTCTCCAAGCGATTGTATTTTATTTCGTGAATTTAGATATTAACGGAAGGCTATTGGATACGAGATTGGTTTACAAGTTTCTAACTGAATTGTCAGCTTACGCTAGCCAATCCATGCTGCAGACTAGAGTTCTGTACCGTACATCATCATAATCTATACAGCTCCATGACACTGTTCTCTTTCACATGCACCTCGGCTATCTTCTTCATGTGCATGTACGTATTCGAAATGGCTGGCGAGATGAAGCAGATGTGTACACGTTTAACTTTCAGGCTTCCTGAATGGAAGTCTAATGCACATCTCACATCAGTTTGCTTGAGTGAAGAATAACTAGTTGATCTATCTGCGGCTGACGTATGCGCAAGAGGGTCGTGCCAACAGAATTTCACCAAACTGACCTTTCCACCCTCCATTGTCGTAGCGAATACAGAGGGGAGGACAACTCCGGTCAATGTGTATATGCACTTGAAACAACTTTAATAATTAAGGCCTAAATTGGTAATTATAATAATAATAATAATAATAATAATAATAATAATAATAATAATAATCGTTATTTATTGAGGGTAAACCTTCAATTACACGGCCTGATCTGAGTCCCTCATTAACATATATACAAATGTATACATCTATGTACACACAAAGAAATTCTGACAGACCATTAGTTTAAATTCCGATATGACAGTAATTATTATTATTATTATTATTATTATTATTATTATTATTATTATTATTATTATCATCATCATCATCATCATCATCACCATCATGATCATGAGCATCATCATCATCATTATTATTATTATTATTATTATTATTATTATTATTATTATTATTATTATTATTATTATTATTATTTATTATTATTATTATTATTATTATTAGTAGTAGTATTTGAAACTCGCACATACACTCTGAATCATAGACAGTTTCTCTCAACCACGCCGACAAACTTACACTCTACCTCACAAAACAACACACTGGCACATACGCATGCACACACTTTTACGCAGATTTTGGGTCGCTTACTTAACCCACGTTTAGATGAGCGCATATGTTGGATTTGAAAGATGAAAGCGTTGTCGATTGTGTAATCTGTTGAGGTAGTGAGCTCCACATTTGTGTTGCGCAGTATGTATAGCTGTTCTTACCATAGTCTGTTCGTATTTTTGGAGGCTTTAAGTGCCCATAAGTGTGTGATCGCAGATTTAGTGTGTGTGCTTCGTCTATTGGTGTAAACATATTTTTAATGTATTTAGGTGTGAGGTTGTTTAGCGCTTTGTATGTCATTATATTTGTTTTTATAGCCATTCTCTCAGTTAACGACGTCCACTATAGGGTGGCATATAATTGCTTTGATGGAGTTCTATATGGGACGTCTAAGATAATTCTTGCAGCACGCTTTTGTAATGTTTCTAATTTACTTAAGAAAGTCGGTGTACCTACATAATAAAGAATACAACAATACTCTATGTGATAGCATGTATGCTTTGTAAAATAAGTTGCGTTCCCAGATATTCATGTACTGTTTGTTTTTCCTTAGCATGTATATAAGGGAGGCTATTTTGCTGCATATTTTGTTTACGTGTTGTTGCCAAGATAAATTCCCGTTTATATGTACGCCTAAAGGTTTTGCATTGTCTACAATACCTAATTCTCCGTTATATATATATATATATGTGTATTTTAATTTCTGCATCATTAATCTGATTAAGTTTGTGCTTAGTGGATATCATTAATAATTTGGTTTTGTCAGAATTTATAATCATTTTATTATTTTCACACCAGTTTTGGACAGATGCCATATCCCCAGACAGTTGTTCAGTTATATTTCGTACATTGTCAAAGTAACAACGCATAGGTGTATCATTACAATACAAGTCTACCTTGCTGTCAATGCCCATATGTAGGTCATTTACATAAAGTATAAATAGCAGAGGTCCTAGCACAGAACCCTGAGGGGCGCCTACTGTTACCGATAAAGGACCAGAAATCTTGTCAGAAATAGACAAGTATTGATGTCTGTCTTCCAGATACGATGCGAACTAATTTAGCGTAAGTGAATCACATTTATAGATGGCTAATTTTTGTAGCAGAATATCATGATTCCCAAGGTCAAAAGTTTTCCTGAAATCTATCATAATAGCTCATACGATCTCGCCAGTATCGACCGCGAATCGCCATTTTTCTATTAATTTTAATAATGCGGTTTCGCAAGAATGCTTTAGCCTGAAGCCGGACTGAGATTCATATAGTAAATTATATGTACTTAGAAATTTATAGATTTTGGACAAAATTGGTAGAATTGAAATTGGTCTGTAATTACTGATCCCGCTTTTATTACCTGACTTGTTAAGGTTTTACTTTAGCGCATTCCCACATAATTAGAAATACACATGCGTCTATACTTTTATTAATAATGGCTGTAACTGATGGCGCGATAACTGATGCAGATAATTTTAGAAAATGGGCGTTCAACTCGTCATATTGCCGAGTTATTCGTTTTTAAATGTGTAAGTTCTTTGTGAACGTAATCTACTGTTATTAGAGATATTCTAAACTTAATTTCATTTGGCACACTGCTGTTAACATGCATTTACGATCATTCGATATCACGTGATTTGGGCCGTTTATTAATTTTGCGAGATCTGCAGCGACTGTACTACAATATGTATTGAACATCTCGCAATGTTGCGTTATGGCTCTAGTGGCTTTACCTTCAGAATTATATAACACGAATGGCATTTTACTAGATTTTGGGTTTATGTTTCTCATAATGGTCCATATATTAGAAGGATTATTTTTCCTTCAGCAAGCTGTTTACTGAAATAGTTTCGCTTAGCGCTTTCTATTAGGGACATTACTTTATTTTTAAACTCTTTGTATTTTATATTTTACTTTTTTGAAATAATCGCGATCTTTCATGGCGTTTACAATACCATCGTTAATCCATCCAGGTGGACAATACTTTTTTACTCTGCGCTCGATGATAGGGGCGTGGTTATTGAGAATATTGAGGAACGTTCATGCCATATTTTAAGAGCTTCATTTGGATCACTTATTAAATTAATCAGTTCCCAATTATATTGTGATACATTTTGAAGGAATTTAATATTATCAAAGTTTTTCTTGCATCTGTATTTTATAGTATGATGAGTGTGAGTTTTGTGAGTGACGCTTTTCCGCACAGCAAATACAGGAAGGTGGTCTGCTAGGGCTAACTCGCCTACGCTTACTGACGTGATTTTACTTTTGTCGGTGACATATATATGATCTATTATGGTGGCTGTCGTTTCTGTGATTCTAGTGGGCGTGTTAATTAGTTGTTGTAGATGAAATGTATCCATTAATGATTGCCATTGTGCCGGTATAGTAACTTGAAACCAAATGTTAAAATCGCCTATTATAACAATATCCGTGTTATGTGAATAGGCCGCCTCAAGCAAAGATTCGAATTCATCGATCCAGCTTGCTGGTGAATCCGGTGGCCTATAAATATAACCAAGCAAAAAAGGTTTTGTTTTATAGGGCGTGACCTCGAGCCACAATGCCTCCAAGTCAACTGTTTCTAATTCTAGCCTTCTACAATAGGACTGATTTTCTTCAATATAAATTACAATGCCGCCGCCGCCGCCGAGATTTGGCCGATCCTTTCTCTCGATGTTATAACCGTTGATAGCTATTTGATTATCTGTAATGTTAATTCCTAAAACAGTTTCTGTTGTACCAAAAATGTCAATTTCCTTTGTAGTTTTTTCCATAATTATTTTCAATTGGTTTATTTTGGGCATTAGGTGTTGTACATTTAGATGTCCTATGCGTAAGCCTTTTGTATTTATATTGAATGATGGGAAATCATACAGCTTTGTTAATTCGACAAAATTGGGACTACATTTCCATTGGTCAAGCGGGTCCCTAGCAATACGGTGTGCGAGTATATCATTTTCACCTTCAACGAAGCAATATGATATAATATTGATGAAATTAAGGAAATGTCCTTGAACCATATAACTGAAAATATTAACGTATTCCATATACTTATCATTAGTATTCGCTATATTATTATTATTATTATTATTATTATTATTATTATTATTATTATTATTAATGCCATTGGCGTCCTCAGCATCAGAAAAAATTAGCAGTAGCAGTTACTAAGACAATATGATCTGATGATGAATCAGTAACTGTGTGGCCATCCTCTATTACGGCATTGCTAATTGTGTCATGAGCATTATTATTATTATTATTATTATTATTATTATTATTATTATTATTATTATTACTACTACTACTATTATATTGTCACATTGCACATAAATGACACTTGTACTTGTGTAAACAGTCACAGTTACGCTGCGTCGATTGTTGTCCGTGACAAATCGATTTACACGGACAATAACACCATTGTCGCCCATAAGTTCACCTACGCCGTAATGTTCTACACAATCTTCTAGCCATTTAGACATTAAATTAGTGTTCTTAACTTTAATAGTCACGGAGTTTATATTGTGTTTGATTTTGAAATTTATATCGTCGTCACACCTAGCAGTTTGAGCAGTTTCCAAATTAATGCTTATGTCTTCGCTCATCGTCATGGTTAAGACACTTGCACACGTGAGACCGGATGTCTCCATTATAATCGCATACGATCCTGGTTGTTAAGGGATTAAGCCGCCATTAAGCCTCGAAGACAACACTGAATTAGCCATCGTCTCTAATACACTGGAGAATTATACAATTTGAAAAATATATCAAAATATAAAATCACATATAACTCGAAGGCTTCTACACATTTATAGAGACTAATTATACATTCTTAAGGACACCATCCTTAGCATCACGATGATATAAAAAGTATTACACTAATCTCACGAGAAACACATTAATTTTGAAGATATTACCGGAGTAACTTAATGCGATGGTGTCGTGTAACAATTATTTTTCCGTTTTTCACCACTATGATGACTCTCAGTTACAGAACATGTTCAAGAAAAGCAACGTATTTGAGTATCGAATGCCAATTTCTATGCCAATAGAATATCATTTTTGAAAATTGGCCAATGGAATGGCTGGATCTGGTATCGAGCCAGTCATTCCAGAGATAAATTCGAAAAGTCTCATTACATTTGGCTGCCAATGGCCATTCGCCAAGGCTATTGCAAATGCCGAGTTTGAGCGGCTTTGGCTGGAAAGGGTTAACCTTTTGCAATTAACGTCATATTTAAGCAAAATTACTGAACGGCTCCAGAACAGCAATTCAATCCATTATGTATTCACGACTGAAGTTATTTTCTGTCGATCGCCACTGTAACCCCATCCTTCTCCACGACCCGGGGGCTTGTCTGAATAATATATCATATTTGCTTTCTCATTTTCAACCATCTTGGTGACGTGCTAATTTAGCAGCAGGTCAACGCATGCCAAAACTATGCATTGCCTTTCTCTCTCGATAGCTCTCTACATGATGGGTCACAGAGGGAATGGCTACTACTACCCCTGCCACCACCGCCATTAGCACCACCAGTACCGCCACCATTACCACCACGACCACGACCACCACCACTACCACCAGAAGCAGCAGCACCACCACCACCTCCAGCACCACCACTACCACCAGCAGCAGCAGCACCACCACCACCTCCAACACCACCACCACAACCAAACTCACTAACACGACTACCACCAAAACCATCACCACCACCACCACCAGCCCCTCCACTACTACTACTGCTACCACTACTACTGCTACTACTACTACTACTACTACTACTACTACTACTTTTTTTTCTTTCTTTTTTATTGATAACACGATCAATGGATCGAGCGGAAAACCTTTACTATCCAAAAATATATAAAAGACTGACGTACAAATCAAACACCATACAAACAGTAAATAAACGGCAAGTGAAAAGTAAAAACCTTTCAAAAATTCATCTGTCTTTCAGTATAATAAAATACTTCAAAAATGTTGCTCAATAAATATACAT
>JAVVLW010001543.1:0-14740 GCA_034401795.1 Chaetoderma sp. LZ-2023a | reverse complement strand
GGTTGGCGTGGCTTAATTGACCATATATCCAGTGGCAAACAGGGGCGTGTTCTGGTGGGTGTCCTTATACAAACATACTCACCAGAACATTACCCTTTTTGCCACTCTATATACAGACAATTAAGGCGTTTCCGATCGTATGCAATGGTAAAACAGTAAAATAAATTTCTAATCGGCCATTTTAAAAATGGCGACCAGGGTCTCTCACTACTTTTTCGGGATAGCGCAGATTGGCTCATCAACCTGAGATCCGAGCGACTTCAACAATATCTATTTCCGTTTTTCTCTTGCGAATTCGGTAAATTTGATGGCTATGGTAAAGTAAAGGTCTTACTACACTGTCACACTCCTGCTAACAACAGTACTATAATTATAACATCCATTACTTCTAGCACTATTTCTACAAATGCTATAACTATCATGAAAACATCCATAACTACTAGACGTACGGAGAGATGTTCACTCTAGCTCACTCTTTGTTAGAATGGTCAGCGAAAACAGTCTGCTATTACATCAGCCATAAACAAGCATAACTTATAGCCACCTGCCAGCCCTATATCGATTATTGGCTATAGCGATAGATGAGACAGACATTTCGGAAATGAAGCCTCCTATGATGCTTCAAACTTCTATTTTTACAAGGGTGACTGAGTTGACACCACTGTCAGTTGGTGCCTTGGATTACCAACCCATCAATACGGCCTTGATGCTAAGATAGTACTGCTGTAGTTTAATATATTTACAGTGGGTGTCGATGAAAGTGCATGTTTATTTTTCTCAGTCTCGCATGATCTCCACCTCACACCCCTCCAAGTGGCAGCCATTCACGAAACCATCTTTGCCAAAGGGATTGACAGACGGGTTGCACTGACAGGCAAATACATATACAAATAAAATGAATCCGTCCATTATACGTGAAGTTATTGAGCAGAAACCCAAATATGCATGGACATCTGTGACAAATTTTAAGTATTTCAAGGGAGATGACTACAATGAATCCAGACACGTTTCACTGATACGCGATCCCCATCTAGAGCATGCCATAAGCAGCTGACATACCAAATTTGAAATGAATCCATCCATTATAAGTGGTTATTGAGCGAAACTCAAACACATGGATGGATATATGGAAAACATAATCACCTTCTTTAAAAGCGGGCGGGGAGGGTGGGTGACAAATTAATAGCGCGTGCTTCCACACCATGTAACATCCATTTACTGAAGGGGCAGAAAACCATTTCGAGAGGAAGTAACATAAACTGTTGTGACCCTCCCCTGGACATTAGCCAATAAGATGTCTGTATTTAAGATCGAAATCATCTCAAGCTAGTCTGGTTGAAATTAGTGCTGCAATAGATGAGCAATGATTTAAACAATTTCTTGGACATCTTAGGAAAAGCAAGATGATTGACAAATGAACTGACAATAGATGAATCCAATCTGTCAGTCAAATATATGAAGTCATAATCAATTACGTCTTAATTAGGCAATCTAATACATAATGAATCACATATCATGAAGACGTGAACGCTTAGGTCCATCATGTGTACAGTTGTATGTCTTTACTACTTCACAGCTATTCTGTCGAATATTTTGAAACTAATTTGACTTGGCGTAGTTCCTGCCCTATATTAAAATATTCTGCCTGTATAGTTTTCTGGAAATTGAGATTCATGGAGATCAGGGTTCGATCGATTCCAACACGGCAAAGGGTAGGTAGAGCTTAGTTAGAGGTGGACGGGGGATAGCCAAAAGTGGATTCATCCATTCAAATTTCTCTTTAAATTCTAGCATTCTAGGGGCCTTTGAGACAAGTTGAATTGACATTGACTAAGTAGTCAATGAGAGGTAGTCTTCTAAAAATTTCCTGAACAGTTTGGAAAATCAAAGATGATCTCAAAATTTCACTAATCAAATTTCTGTATTGACATTCAGAAGCCTACAACTCTAGGGTACTTCTATCATACACATGTCTGTTTGAAATCAGCCAAACGCTGAATGATGAATAGTCTTTTAACTGATTTTTTTTTTAATTGAAGATGGCCGATAAACGAGCCAGTGATTCAAGTGGTAGGGCCTAAGGTTTTTTTTGGTTGTAAAATCATGTGGTAAATTTACAAAAAATAATATTCTGATGGCCTGCAAATGGACATTCAATGAGCAAAGAATTCAATTTTCTTGAAATGTATTGACCCTTAAATGGTTAATTGCTATAATTAGCATTTCGGGCACTGATGACACAAATGGTGTTCATAATTTTCATAAATGAGTAGTATTTCTATGATTTAGGCATCGAGAACTATGTATCTAAAGACTTTCAAGTGATACACTGAAAACCATATTTTCAATGAATTTCTACTTCTTTACTGAATAATAATTCCGGGTAAAAGACAGATTTTGGTAAAACAAACCATGTCAGTGACCCCAAATATATATTCTGAAAATTGTTCTGAGTGTATGTTCAAACCTCTGAAATCTGTAGTCTAGAGAGCGAGAATCAGATGAATGGACAGGCAGATAGACGACAAACATCATCACATAATATGACCGACTTTGCATCTGGATAAAAATCAATTCTAACTTATTTGACTGGGAGCTGTTACCCCCATTAGAAGCAACAGGTTCCAGTCAAATTGGTTTCAAAATATACAGCATTTCTGCATAGTTGTTGCTAATTTGAGCCACTGGGATTACAAGGGCGAATGGGTTAAGTCTAACAGTGTAATTGTGTTGAAATATATATCACGGAATTTCAGCGTTCAAAGAATTTATATTGCAAGACTTATCCATGACTTAGAGAAAACTAGATTGTTTAGGATTTCCGGGATTTGGCTTTATAGACCTCGAGTCTACCTTTGATCCACAAACATGACGAGATGACAAATTATATTAAAACTTTTGTTTGGTTTTGTTAGTGCAAGACCGCAAATTCTAGAAGGTACATAAAGCATGTTTCGCGTGTGTTGTATGATGTCAGTATGTGTTATCCCGTAAAATGTCCATTCACAGATATAAAACACTCCGCTCTACATATGACAATTCGTGGCTGGTGAGTTTGTAAATGAAATGCCGCGGGGAAAGTATTCGGTCCACAGGCTACTTGGTACCATCCATATCCATTTATTGATCTGAACATCTGATCTGAAATATAAACACAAGGTCAGATATTAGTCATGAAACATACTTATAGGGTTGAAAGCAAAATGCTCATGGGCTAAGGAGTATATGGGCTCATTCCAGAGCAGCTGGAACTGACATACTCAGTCCGCGATTAAGTCAATCTATAGGAATACCGGGTCAGTTGTTTTCATGTAGTACAGTAGATGGGTCCGATCTGTGACTAAAGTACTCAATGCTAAATCAGTGGCTAATGATTCAAATTAACTTTCTTGATAGGCGGACATCCTGACTAATGCTATCCATGATTCTTCCTTGAGAATCGCTGATAATATTTGTTGAGTATTGTTGAAGAACGCGTTAGGGAGAATCATGGAGTATAAAGTCTTACAAAGCTTTCTAATCTATGCCAGGTGGATACCATTTTAAAATGCATGTAAATTTAATGTTTTATTCAAACTATTAGAAATCTGATTAGATTACTCCTTGTAACGCCTGAAATTCCAGCATCTCAATTACAAACCGCTTCCAGTCAAATTAGTTTCAAAATATTCAACACTTTTCTTAGATATTAGTGTTGGGATTGATCGAACCCTGAATTCCCAGGATCCCAAATATCAAGGTAACTATACAGGTAACCTATTGAATATTTTGAAACAAATTTGACTGGAAGCGGTTTCTGCCTATAGGAGCAGCATCTTTCCGTCATATTAGTTTCAAAATATTCAACAACATAGAAAATAATCTTCTCTTGGTCTGCAAATGGGCATTTTTAAAGAGAAATTTTAATTTTTAAACAAATTTGAGGGTTAACTATTTCAATGACAATCACTGAAAAAGTAAATTTTATTCATTACCATTTATATCATATTCTGATGAATATTTTGAAATTAATATGACTGGAAGGCAGCAATGACTTCCAGTCAAATCAGTTTTAAAATATTCAACAACTTTTCCGTTTATTTGTAACAGCTGTCTGTTTGTTTTAACTGAAATTTAGACGTGATGAATTTATGGATGAAAGGATGAACTCTCTGTATCACAGCCATCCACAGACTAGTACGACCAGATTTCACAGATACTTTACGATTTCAATCAACTAAATACTTTTAAGATTAATTTGCCTGGAAGATATTGCTACCTAAGGATGCAACAATTTCCAATCAACTTATTTTCAAAATCTGCAATAGATTCCATGTACATGTATGGCTAATGAAAATACAGGGATTCAGAAATGAAAGGGTCAAAGACAGATGATTACGCGTGTACACATATAACATTACCACCAGCCAATGGACCTTTTCCATTTTTAGCCATTCCCCGCCCATCTCTAGCTAAGCTCCACCCACACCTCGCTCGTGTTGGGATCGATCGATCTTTGAACTCCCTGACTATCAATTTCTAGAAAATTATACAGGTAATCTGTTGAATATTTTGAAACCAATTTGACTACGCGCTGTTGCTGCCTATGCCTAAACAACAGGTTTATTAAACAGTAGAGACATGCAATTTGTACAACGTATCATACTATTAAGAGTTAGAGACGGGCCATATAGAATCATTTATGACGTAATGACTATGACTAAATAATGTTCACGTTTATTAAAGAAATTTTAAATCTCAGAAATTATCCATTTGCAGAGCGAGAGATTATTGTGGAAGGCTAAAAAACCGCGCTTTCATTACAACAATGTGTGCGTTACACAGCGTTCAGTGATTGCCCACGCATGTCATACAAAGATTCAACGAATAGCCACCGCATTGTTTGATAGACGGTGTTTCTTTCAGTAAGATATATCAAATAAATTACCCGTGACTGAAACTGAATCCTGATCTACAAAGGTAGCGGTAAAAATCACAATTCGTTTACAACTATGCACATTTCTTATTGACTCAAAATGCATTACGCTCTTGGGTATCTCTTCTCTGAGACGGTGGAGAACTTATGTTTCAGCATGATTACGGCGGTTTGCAAACCGTCACCATATTGAACCGGTTTACGATGTGAGATCGGTATTTCGCGCAGCTCCAGGAGAAGGCCAGTAATTTAAAATGAAAGGAATTGCCTAATGTTGCACCTATTTTACCATAACATGGGTGCCGGCCGAGGTTGGAGCGGCAAAGTTCACACAAGGTATGCAAAATTCACGCAAGGTATGCAATTACAGTTCCATTATCAGCCCATCTCTAGCTAAGCTCCACTCACACCTCCCTCGTGTTGGGATCGGTCGAACTGCAAGAATTAATTTCTCCGACAAAAAGATGGTATCAAATAGACAGGTAGTAGATGGCGTAGTGTTGTTTTCTATTGCAGTACCAAGGCGAATGGAAGGAAATTGCCTGGATCCCGCCAGCAGATCTCCCGGTTAGCGAATACTTTGATGCTTACACCCACAACTACGCCGTAGTGGAAGGAGGCAATATAGAGGCTGCCGTGGCTGGAAGGTTACTACTACTACTACTACTACTACTACTACTACTACTACTACTACTACTACTACTACTACTACTACTACTACTACTACTACTACTACTACTACTACTACTACTTTTTCTTTGGTAACACGATCAAAGGATCGTGTGGAAATCCTTTCTACCCAAAAATAATTAACTGACAAAATACACAAAACTGTAAGAAACTTAATTAACAACACGTATATACGTCAGTATTTTGTAGAAATAAATTCTATAAATTTAAAAAGATATTTGTAAACATTACATCACACGTACCAATATATACCTAAAAAGCAACAAATATTAGGCTCATGCACAAAAATTAATTTGGACCGCTTATTTCAACAAAACCTTAAGTTATAAAATTACCCTAATGCAATTCCAATGTACACCTGAATCACATTACCGTTTATAAAATTACCCCGCTCTGGATATTTTGACTACTGCGATCATATGTTAAACCAACTTATGATCACAAAAGTGAAAACCCCGAATCAATTTACCTTGAATGAACATTTCCAAAATTGCCCTAATGCAAATGCCATGTACACACAAATAACTAGTAATATCTACAGAAACACCCCAGTTTGGATATTCTGAGTACTGTATATACATGTTTAAACTAACTTACAATCATAAAAGTGAAAAAAATCGAGTTACTTTACTTTGACTGGCCGCTTCCCAAATTACCCCGGAACCAATACTATTAAAATTAATATTCCCATATAACATATTGACGATAATAAACATTATTTACTTCATTAATCATCACATTTTCAATGTTACTCTAGTGACTAATTTAGGCCAAACCAATGGGAAACGCAGCGACCATACAACCAAAAACTAAAATAATCCAAGCAATTCTAGCAATAATCCTTTCCCACAGTAGCTTAAATCTCATATGGTCTCGTGCTTATATATTTAAGGTAACTCAATTCCCGGAAAGAATTATCAACGTGCATGTCTTACACCACATATCTGTAAACTGGTCTGGTCTGCGCCTTTTCGTAAATGAAAAATATTCGGCTTGTAAAAATTGCTGGAATAAGGCACCAAAAATACCCACTCATAAGCCGGCGATGGATAAGACGCCAAGCTATATCCCGTGCATTATAGGGAAAACAAGGCAGATGTAAATTCTTCCAAACCATATTCCAAGTTGAGGGTTTATATCTTGTTCCTTCCCACGCCGCAGTAGCTTTGGGTGTTTTTGCCCCCCTCATATGGGATCTAAATAATGTGTCACGGAAAAGTAGCATGGGGTGGGGGGGGGGTGTGTGTTTGGGGGTGAAATTTCACTTATACCATTAGCATTGGGTAATGTAAACCATGCTATCGGAACTGCTTTCTGAATTTGTGTTAAAAGTCTCCGAGCATCAATATTTCGCAGCTTACATTTCTCATAGCATCTGGAAAGGAAGCCATGTTCGGGTACCGGGAGTAACTAAGTCAGAAACAATATGAATGCCTTTACTGGCCAATGATGGGAAATAAAGAGCCCTGCTACCCAACTGAATATTATCATTTCCCCATAATTTCTGATCTAGCACATCTTCCCATGTTTGAGGTAATTGAGTAACTTTGACAAACATGCTCAAAGCTTTTCGTTGCTCTTGATATACTCCAGTGATTTTCATAACATTTGGCGGTGTTTAATTTGATAAGAAAATGAATTCAGCAGGAAATGGACCAACACACAACTCTAAAAATTTCCCAATTGCCCATGGCAAGTCGGAATATTTAGTTGCACATTTAGTTGAAATATGGACTACGTCTAAACCGCCGTTTAATTTACCGTTCACACAAACGGCATGAGACACAAGATTTTATCTCCCCATATATATGACAAGATTTCATCCTCAACATGTTTTGGCATTTGGATAACAGAAGCTGTGTACCACAATCCAGACATAACGGGTTATTTATAACATAAGCCCGGCCAAAGATGGACAGGCAGTGACGTTTCCAATTAGAAAGTATTTGTTTAACCTTTATAATGCGATATGTCCAATTCACTAGTGGATCCATTTTCCTACTGAAGTAAATTCCTAGAACTTTAATGTTATTATCTGACCACTTTATACCCATTATTTTGTCACTTCGATTACTCCAAGAACCAAGATACAGACCAACAGATTTCTCCTTTTTAGCCCCGAACCGCTCCTAAAAATCTGCAAGCTCTTGTCTAGGGAAGAGAAATCTTAATTTTGTCCAATGAAAAGTGTTGTATCATCAGCGTATCGCGAGCCCTTTAATGGTCTCTCTATTCCAGGTATAACTACCCCTTTAAAAGTGCTGTTTCTTCGCAATGTTGATCCGAGTGATTCCATCGCAATCACAAATAAGAATGGCGACAGGGAACATCCTTGTCTTACTCCACGTGCCAATACAACTTCATCAGACAAATAGTTATTGACCAGATATCGACTAGTTATGTGTGTATATAATATATTGACCCATTTAATAAAATTTGGGCCTAATCCAATACAATTTAAGGAGTTGAAAAGAAAATCCCACTCGAGGCGATCAAAAGCTTTTTCATTATCAAGTCCAACAACAGCCGCAGAAATTCCGTCCTTCGCAACTATATTAATTAAATCCCTTATCAACATGACATTGGTCAATATACTTCCGCCTGGAATACCACATGTCTGATCATGATCAATACCCTCATCTAATACTCTACGTAATTTCAATGACAACGCTCTTGAAATTATCTTCTAATCGACACAAAGTAGAGATATTGGTCGATAATTCTTCAATTCTTCCCTGTCACCGCTCTTATACAGAGTTCGCACATTTGCTTGAGACATGGGAAAAGGAAGGTGGCTATGCTCAAATATATTATGTACCACTTGCTGAAACGATGGTCCAAGCAAGTGCCAGAATGTGCGGTAAAATTCGGATGTAAGTCCATCACGCCATGGAGCTTTACCTGCCTTCATTCCATGTAAAGCTTCGGTTAAATCATTTAACGACAGGTGTTGTTCACAACCTTTCACAGCACGAATCTGCCAATCGCTTATTTAAGTTGTCTAGAAGGAATGTTGTTGCTGCTTCGTCACTACCTTCGGATGTATACAACTCATTGTAAAATGAATGACCAGCTTATATCATATCTCTATTTGAGTTGACCACAACACCATTTCTCAATTTTAGCCGTCGGATAAGCTTTTCAACACCTCTTGCCTTTCCCGAACTACAGAAAATTTGGTAGGCTTCCCACCTTCTGCTTGTAATTGCGCCCTTGATCAAAACTTCGCGCCTTCAAAAGCGTAGTGATCTAAATCATTAATTTGATTCTTTATTTTTAATAAGAGGCCTTTGTAACTTGCATCACCGGCATTAAGTTTACTTTAAATTCGGAGTAAAAATTTATCCAAGGCTTATTACGTTTGCGCCTATCACGGGCCTTTTTATTTGCAAACTGTCGTGAAATATGAGCCAAATCAGCTTTGCCCTCTTACCACCACTGCATCAGATTTTCATATTCATCCTTTTTACGAAGCCAATAAGCCCAAAATCCTTCAACACCGCTGATGATAGTTAATATCATGTAAAAGGGAATTATTTATTTCCAAAACCCAGGCCCTTGTTTAATCCAGTCAGCATTATCTAAACTGATACACACCATATTATGATCAGAAAATGGTAATGGAAGCGTGATAACCTGTGTAAGACTGCCTATAAGCAATTGATTCAAACATATCCTGTCTAATCGCGATGCTGACCTACCATCATTAGAAAACCAGGTGAAATCGGTTCCTTCAGGATTGATTTCTCTATAGCTATCAAATAAATCTTCACAATCGCAGAAACGTTTCAATTGCTTATGAGACGTATCATTATATCCAGTGTTGGATTTCCTATCTTTATTTTGGTCTAAAACACAATTAAAATCCCCACCTAAAATTAAATTCTCGCATTCATTATTTTGAAAGCTAACGAATGCATCAGTAAATATACATCACCAAGATCCATGAGAAGTAAGTGCATAGATACACATACTATTTTAAACTGAATGAGAATTATCAATTGCTACTTTGACCCAATGTCCACTTGTATCTGCAGATGATGATGTAATGCTAACCGATTTAAGGCAGCTGGGTAGAATTAGTATGGCAACTCCTGCACTATTATCAGTTGCCAGTGAGTAGTAAATTTCACATTTAAAAAGTTGTTTAAACGTTTCAAAAACTTCAGGTTTTTAAATTTTTGTTTCCTGAAGTAAAGCGACATCAACATTTTGGTTTGCAAGTTCTTCTAAAAGACGCCGCTGCTTAAATTCAGAATTCAAACCCCTGCAATTTAGCGTACAAATCAGCATAATAAGATAGATAATATGCAAGCCTGCCATAAGTGACCTAACTAGATTTTGACTTTTTACTGGCCTTATTTCTCTTTTTAGCCCACTTTCCAAACTAGCTGGCAAAATCATGATCATTTAATTTAACCTTTTCCAAATGACTGTAACGGAAAATGTCGGAATCGCACCGTAGATGTCTATAACGGACACGTGTTGCTGTTACATACGGCACTAAAACATCACCCTTTGGTGAACAATACATCACCATTTCATCTGATACATGTGGTGATTGAGTTTGAACTGAGTATTCTGACTCGGCAAGAGACATGCTATCATCTTCGATATCCTCTGCTTCAACGTCAGATTCGGAACTAGAGTCAGATTTATTACGTTTTGGTCTATTAATAAAATCTGAAAACGTTGAAGACATACTCAAAGGAATATCATCTCCATCCTCTGTCGAGTCAGTTCTAAATTTATTTTGTTCACATGGTAGCGCTTGTGATATGGACAGTCGTCACTATCCAGAACATCTTCATCACCTGATTGTCCTTTATAAATTTCATCAGGGGTCACACTAATTCCCTCCTCTATAACCTGAATCTCACTGTCATTCACATCAACATTCGCTGACTTAGGTTCTTCAACAGTATGTACATTCTGAGTTGATACCGCATGAACCTCCACAACGACAGAAACTAGAGGTCGAGCAGGTATGGATCCCCCTTTTCCTCCGGAGACTCAGAATTTACAAGACTGCTGTCCCTAGCAGATTTCGATAATTCACTATCGTTCGGGCAATTGCGTTTAGAATGATCTGGAGACCCACACAACAGACATTGGTTTTTCTTGGAACAATCTCTTGCTATATCGTTAGTATCAGCACAAATTCGACATTCCTTCACTTGACCTCTGTACCATAATGGCAGGGTGAAGGCACCATCAATGGACAACTTGTTAGCTAGCGGCTTATCCACTTTATCAAAATACACCCGTCTGATTCCATTTTCAAGAGACTTATCAAAACGATAAGTTTCCCTCTCGATTTTGACAACTTGGCCATACTGCGAAAATTCCGCCACCAGTCGCTTGATTTTGACCACCAATCTATAAGACTCAATCTCTTCTACTCCACAGATTTCTCCCTTCACTATAAGATCGCCTTCTAACAAGCTGTCCTTTCCTTCCTGGTTAGTCACGGTGATATTCCTTTGATTACGACTAATACTGATGAGACCATTCAATATTAAAGGGGTCAGCACCAATAGCGTCCTTTAATCCATGGTATACGTCCATAGCTGACATATTCCACACTTTTGTCGTAATTTTAAGACTCAGTGTCCGTTTATAGCTAACTGGAATATTCTATGATTGGTATTTATCCATAGATAATGACAAACATAAGGTATTGTATAATTAGCTGCCGCCAACATTAGGCGCCAGAAACTAAACAAGAAGCCCAAGGGGCCTGTATCACTCACCTTGACCATGGGTATCTCAACTAGAATGGCAATTAACAATAACTAAAACGCTAATGAGTTGAGCAGACTTGTAACAAGAAAACAGAGGCCATGTTTCTTTATGTATCAACTTCTCTTGAACAAACTTTAATGGCCCTTAGTCATCAATATCTAAAAAATTTCGGCGCAATCCGTTCAGTGGCTCTGGAGACGAAGTTGCTTCATTAAAACTGGGCCATCCAAGATGGCCGTCCAACCATTTGGCAAATCAGTTCCCTTGAACAAACTTGGTTCAGCTCGTGCCCTAAATGATATTTTATGACTTCTGAATCAATCGCTCAGTTTCGGCGAAGATTTTTAAAGACATTTCTAAAAATCGGCCAAATCCAAGATGGCCCCCGGACAAATTGGCTGATTGGCTTCGTTTGAACACACTTGAATCTCTACAAGCTAAGGATGCTTCCTGCCAAATATAATTGAAATCGGTCCCGTAGTTCTAGAAGACATTTTAAATTTCCCATTGCTTAAGTATGGGAGCTTTTAACAGGAAAATGGTCCAAGATGACCGCCAAACCGTTTATCCGACAGCTTCGAAAATTGCAAATTTGAGATCAGAATACCCAAAAGCACATATAAAACCAATTTCAGCCTCAAAATCCATCAAATAAAATAAACCAATATGGCCACCAAACCCACTATGTTTTGATTGGGTCACTGCGGCCATGTTTTTTGACGGATCAATTTCCCTTGAACAAACTTTAATGGTCCTTAGTCCCTAATCATATCTGCCAATTTTTGGCCCAATCCCTTTAGCGGTTCTGGAGAAGAAGTCGTTTTCGCTAAAAACTAGGCCCAAGCAAGATGGTGGCCAAATCATGGGACCAATAAAGTTCCCTTGAACAAACTTTGTTCAGCGCTTGCCCTAGATCATATTTTATGTGGTTTGTTTCAATCCACCAAGCGGTTTCGGAGAAGATTTTTAAAGACGTTTCTAAATATCGGCCAAAAATCAAGATGGCCACCAGCCAAATCGGCCGATCGGATTTGTTTGAACAAATCTAAATCTCCACACCCGAAGGATGCTTTCTGCCAAATATAATTGAAATCGGCCTAGTAGTTCTCGAGAAGACGACATTTAAATTTCCTATTGCTTTAGTATGGGAGCTTTTGGCGGGAAAATGATCCAGATGGCCACCAAACAGTTTATCCGACAGTTTTGAAAATTGCAAATTTGTGGTCAGAATACCCAAAAACATATATAAAACCAATTTCAGCCTCAAAGTCCATCAAATAAAAAAGTCCAATATGGCCGCCAAATATGCTGTATTTTGATTGGGCCACTGCGGCCATGTTTTTTGACGGATCAACTTCCCTTGAACAAACTTTAGTCGTCCTTAGTCCCTAATCATATCTTCCAAATTTTGGCCCAATCCCTTTAGCGGTTCTGGAGAAGAAGCCGTTTTCGCTAAAACGATGTCAACCAAAATGGCCGCCGAACCATTTTACCAATTAAGTTTCCTTGAACAAACTTGGTCCAGCTCGTGCCCTAGATAATATTTCATGGGGTTTGCTTCAATCCACCAAGCGGTTTTGGAGAAGATTTTTAGACATTTCCTAAAATCTGCCGAAATCCAAGATGGCCACCGGCCAAATTGGCCGATCGGCTTCATTTGAACAAACTTGGATCCCTATGCCCTAACGATACTTCCTGCCAAATATAATTGAAATTCTTGAGAAGTCATTTAAAGAAAAAATTTGACAGGCGGACGTACAGCCAGACGGTTGCCATGGCATAAGCTCACTTGGCCATTCTGGCTAGGTGAGCTAAAAATTGAAATTTTCTTGAAAGAATTTGAGGGTTAAAGGGTTAATAGTAAAATTAACCCTTTTATGGTCAAGGGGGACAAAAATAGCTTTTGCAGTGGTCTTGAGACATGTTAATTTGCAGACCAAGAGAAGAGTATTTTTTAGAAAATTTACAACAGGAATGAGTGCCTCAATACCCGAGCCAATCATTCCAGTGGCCAATTTTCAAAAACAGTAATCCTTCGGCCTGCAAATGGATACTCATATGGATTATCTCCTAGACTTGTCAATAATCAGTATCAGCTTTTTGTATGGAGCTCACTATGCGAAAAAACCCAATACTCGTAGAGACAATCGTGGACCATCTTGATACGAAAATACCATTATTCTACAGTATGTGAAATATTTAATGTGAAAGATTTGATTTTCTCTTTACAGTAATTTTCAGCTTTTTTAGACACCCAAAATGTAACTGGGAACCACCAACATTTGTGGTAGTGAGTCATATGGGACCTCTGAAAATCTTGCATGATTGCTAAACATTAATTAGATTTAATTATAGGTTTTTGCACAAACATACCCACAAAATCTAGCAAGAGACCCCTTAATTCATAGCTGTGCACCCATGCTACTCTCTAATATTAGCGTGGATGAGAAAAACTGCATGGAAATCCCAAATTTCACTTTGGGACCCCAGATTTCAGGTTGGGGCCCCGTAGATCTTGTATGTGTGGGGTCACTGGGTCCTCCAAAATTTAGACGGTATGAAAAACTGAATTGCTTAGTGAGACTTGAGCAAAATTCACAGGTAATTATTTTTGAAAATTTACGATTGAAATGACTGGCCTGTTTATCGAGCCAGTTATGCCAGTGGTCAATTAAAAAAAATAGTCTTCTCTTGGCCTGCAAATGGACATTCCTCAAGACCACTGCAGAAGCCGTTTCTGGCCAACTTGATGATTAAAGCCTTAATTCATGGCCTTGTACAACATCTTTTAAAACATATCAGCCAAAAATGGCTTCTTGTAGTTGTCTTGAGAAATGTCCATTTGCAGACCAAGAGAAGACTATTTTTGAAAATTGACCACTGGAATGACTGGCTCGATAACCGAGCCAGTCATTCCAGTAGTAAATTTTCAAAAATAGTCTTCTCTTGGTCTGCAAATGGACATTTTCTATGTGAAAATTGAAATTTTCTTGAACTAATTTGAATGTTAGGGTAGCTTATACATTACACACAAATTTCCTGACAATTATTGTTTTCTCTGTAATATATAAATTTATATTAGCATGTAGTAATGTGTACTGGTACTATTACTGCATATACTTTCAAGGATAAGTGGGTCTCAATTTGCGGGTGGGGTGGTGGCTGATTGAGATACTACACATTTCATAAGTCATTGAAGCGCAAAGTGACAGCTAAACATTTACCCAATGAAATTTTGGTTTCTCACTTTCATGACAGCTATACAGGAAATATGTTGAATATGTAACTAATTTGACTGGAAGCTGTTGCTGGAACAGCTCCCAGTCAAATTAGTTTCAAAGTAATCAACAGAATATATATTAAATAGTGAATCCAACATCGTCGTGTCGT
>JAVVLW010001541.1:0-128000 GCA_034401795.1 Chaetoderma sp. LZ-2023a | reverse complement strand
TTATACATGTGTACATGAAACCTGGAGTGAGTTTAGAAAGGAAAATGTTTGGCCAACGTTTGTCTATTTATGTTCACTGTTTGTCGCAAACTATATTCGCCTTCCTGAACGAGTTGTCACACGTAACTTCAACGGGCATTCTTTTACGACATCACGTGATAGTTACGAGGGTTAACTGTTTGTCAGATCCGATGCATTATGTCATCATATTTATTACGTCATAATGAATATCCGTCATAATGAATATCCGGGTCTCAGAAACAATCCACAAGCATACACATATTGGAGGAAGACTAACATAATACTAAGATCGCTAAGAACGCATTGATATGCTTTATTTATGGTTAGATTGACAATCAATGTATCTCAATTTACGATGCTGTATATTTTGCCGCCATCTTGGTTTTCACGGCAAATCATGGCGAGTCACATATAAAGTTGTTCGCCTCGCCACAAAACGTTCGCCGTGAACGTTCGGCGAACAGCTCGTTCAGGAGGGCGAACGTACCACGTGACCTAACAATTGTTCGGCGAACGGAAAATATTCACTCTCCTGAACGGACCCGTACCTTGCATTAAAAAAGAACAATGTTCCAAAAGATTTTGCTAAACCTGCAAACTGACAATCTGCTATTTTTGAATTAATTACGTCATATAATATATAAAGTTAAAACGCTGATCTAACGCAGAGCACTCTGGCATGTGGAAAGTTTTCCTTACTAACACAAGGCTGCTAGAGTATACATGTAGCCCTGAAAGTAAGCCTTTTCAGGCCCCAACATTTGAAAAGTTTGTGTACGTTAACTCCTACCACTCTGATGTCAATATTCTCTCATTTACTGTGGCAATAGCAAAGAAACTGGTGTACATTTTTTAACAATTTTGCTGGACGATGTTGCTGTCTATGACAGCACCATCTTCCACCAAATTTGTTGAAAAATGAACACCAGTTTATCTTTTAATTTAATGTGAAAATTTAAAATTTTGATATCAGAATGGTAAGGGTTAAAACTAGGTGACATGTACCTGATTTTCACAGAGGTTACAATGTACGTATTGTACATGTATATACCGTCTCAATAATGAAATCTCTTAATTAATGGTAATTTCGAGGCAGTCATAAAAAGCTCTTGAATATTTTGAAAATTACTTCACTAGAAGCCATTGCTGCATTAAGCATCAGTGGTTTTCAGTCAAATTATTTTCAAATATTCAACAGGAAAGTTACTGTGTATCTGTGTTTTTGGCTTCTGACCAGGTGAGCTTATGAAATGGTAACCAACCATCGTCCATCCACCCGTTTTCCATCAGTCAATCAACTTTTGCTTTAAAACGTATCTCCTTAACCGCTTGGAGGATTTTAACCAAATTTGTTTGGAAGGATCCTTCGTGTAGTGTGTTCGGCTCTAAATGTTTTATTCAGAATTTTGATTGTTTAATTCTTTTGATTGAAAATCTTAGATTTTATGAAAGATTATCCAGAAATTGTCAAAACGCATCTCCTTAGCTGCTTCGTGGATTTCAACCAAATTTGACAGAAAGGACCATATTGTAGCAGGCTCTAGAACAATTATTCAGAATTTTGATTGGTCAATTTTTTGTGTGAAGATCTGAGATTTTATGAAATATTTAGCAGAAATTACCAGAATGTATCTCCTTAACCGCTTCATCAGTGCTTTACCTTGATGGGCGCAGAAGGGCGCTCCACCCTGCCCTAATCTTGTAGCACCTCCCCTAAAACTTAATTTATTTAATTTTCACAACAAAATGCTCTAATTTTACAGCAACCCCTTCCCCAGATGCCCTCTTGACCTCTTATAGCACCCTGCCCTTTTGTCAATCAAGATGGATTTCAACCAAATTTGTCTTGAAGGATCCTGTGGTGGTATGTTCTAGAACTTCTATTAACTCTTACCACTCTGATGTCAGAATGAAAATTTTTTAAATTACGTTAAAAGATGAACTGGTGTTCATCTTTCAACAAATTTGTTGGAAGATGGTGCTGTCTACGACAGCAACATCTTCCACCAAAATTGTTGAAAATGTATGCCAGTTTCTTGGCTACTGATACAGTAAAAGATAGTGTTGTTCTGATTAATCGATTTGATCGATGATTAATTGGTTTGCATGTTCAACAAACCGATCGATCATGATTTCAGAAGTCGAATTTTATTATTTATACATTGACTTTGTTAATATATTTTAGCTGATCAAGCTAGAAAACAAATACTTTTTGGAAAAGAATTTAAATCTAATTGTTGCAACTGTTACTCCTTAGTCTAAGACATTAATTCTTTCTGCACTGAAATAGTATGTTAATTTAAAAGCAACCATACCAATAACATGTTGAATATTTCAAAACTTATTTGACTGGAAGCTGTTGCTGCCTAAAGCAGCAACAGCTTCCAGTCAAATTAGTTTCAAAATATTCAACAGATTATTATTTTAATTATTAAGAATCTGTCATACATGCGACTTGGTTTTAAAGGGGTACAATTATCCTTGAACACGCTATAATTACTTCACTCAAAATTAGTAAAATTGAGAACCTGTTATGATCAATCATTAACTGATCATCGGTTAGTATATAAAACCAATCATCGATCACAAGAATAGTACCAATTCCCAACACTAGTAAAAGATAGAGTATTGACAGCAGAGTGTTAAGGGGTAAAATGTAAATTCATCAAAGACGGGCAATTTGTACACTTTCATGATAGACATTTCAGCTTTCATTGCGGAGATACGTCAATCTGATTGTCATGTCAGATAACATGTAAAAGATGTAATCTATTTGAGTATGATGTCGAATACTTGAGTGACAGATTGGATTCCTCTATTCGTTACTAGCCCACCAGGCTGTCAGTTATGGACAGAGTAGCTAATTGATAATGCCGGTTTGCTGTGGAAAAAGCCAGATACATTGTACATGAACGCACGTTGTAACAAAGATCGCGAATCGATTATCAATTGAAAATCTTTTAAAGCATGATTTATAAATAATATTCAAATCTTAAACATTTAAAGGACAAGAATAGTGATGAAAAATTGATAGTGGGTAACCATTTATAGTTGAAGAGGAGACTAGTTTTTGAAAATTTGCTACTGGAATGACTGGCTCGATTATTGAGCCAGTCATTCAAGTGGTAAATTTTCAAATATATCTTCTTGGCATATATATGAACACTGCTCAAGACCACCGCAGAGGCAGATTTTGGTTGGCTTGATGATTATATGTTTAAATGCCTACATGTATTTTCAGGAACACAGCTTGTACTTCGACCCAAACTCTGGCACTTACTTTTACTATGACTCTGCTACTGGCGAAAGCCAGTTCCATTCTAAAGTGGATGTTGGCCCTCAGCAGCAACCGCCACCGAATCCATCACAATATTACCCTCCATCAGTCGCTACGCCAGCGTATCCACCACCTGTGGCAATGCCTTCATACAACGCCCCGCCGCCACAGCAGCAAATGATGCGTCCACCATATCGAGGTCCTCCTGTGATGCCATATGGTGTGGTTCCTCCTGCTGCGGACACTTACCCCCGTAATAATGGTACTACTGGGGATTGGTGTTCGGATGGGCGTGGTGGAGGAGGTCGTCATTATTACGAGTCTGGGAGTTATAGAGGTGACAACTACAAACATGATAAACATTATCGGTCAAGTGAACAGAGAAGTTGCCATCAGTATGACAGCAGAGATCATGATGTTGTTTACTATAAAAGCTCAAAGAGTAAACGATCGTACTACCGGACTGAAGCGGTAATTTATAATGTACACATATTCCTTTCTCATTATAATATGAATGGTAGTCAGTTTAGTCCTTTTGGTACTGTGCTCGAAAATGAGTCGTAGGTACAAGAACCGTGTGATAATCACAAGGGGTAGGGTGAGTGGGGACTGGGGGTAGGGTGAGAGTTTTAGAGCTAGGTTACTCTATGGTGGTCCTGAGGACCAATGGATCTTTCCAGTTTTAGCTATGCCCCGCCCATCTCTAGCTAAGCTCCACCCACATCTCACTCGTGTTGGGATCGATCGATCTCTGAACACCCTGACTATTAATTTCCAAAAAGCTACACATGTAAGCTGTTGAATATTTTGAAACTAATTTGACTGGGTGCTGTTGCTGCCTAAAGGCAGCAACAGCGCCCAGTCAAATTAGTTTCAAAATATTCAACAGCATGTTTATTAAATAGCAAAGAATTAAAGACATTCAATTCATATAATGTGTCTGACAGATTTGATGACGGTCTATATGGAACCATTTGTGACGTAATGATTGTGACGTCATTGTACAAGCGCTGAGCTGATTATGACATCATATGCGGTCAGATGATGGATGAATACTCTGGAAAGGGGAATTATCAAGCTATAGAAAACACAAATGAAGCTGAAAATTACCCTTTTGAAATAAGACGTCCCAGAATTATAATTTCAAGGCAATCATCCAGGAAAGCTGTTGAGTAATTTGAAAGTAATTTTAACAGGAAGCTGTGCCATAGGCAGAAACATCTTGCTGTCAAATTACTTTCAAAATACTCATCAGAATATTAATAAATCTTAAATTTGTGTGTGTGCATTTTAGTCTTTGTTATTTAAAGGTAGTAGTCTTGAAATAGCTAATAAGGCATAATATATATGCTCCATTTACTAATTAAAAAGATGGTAATATTTTCCAATTTAAATAATTAACCTAAACAACAGAAAGAATGCAATAAAACAGCAATATCTGCTTGTAAAACAAGAACGGTGACTTTTGACCTGTGATGTGTGTGATGGAATGTTTCGCGGTTTATTTTCGTATAGTATTAGCGACTTGCTAGGCTAGTGTAATCGTTTGTACATAGCGTAATGTCGCCGATTTTCATCCCCATGTCAAAATTTTAGTTTTTAAAATGTTCTAAAAATGTTAAGTGCCATAATGTTCCTCATTCACTGCAGCATTTGAATATAAAAATATTTTCAGAATTTCTTTTTTCAAGATCGCGACCATTTGCAATTTTCATAGTGCTCTCAACATACATGGCCGTTTTTGGCTAGTGCAGTTGCATAGGCCTAAATGATGAATTTCTACCCATATTCTGCGCTATGCTAAGAGAAACCTTCGTGTTTTTAATTTTTCCAAAAATTTTTCATGATCTTAAACCAGTAAACTATTGACTTCAGTGGAAAGCCTTTCCATATTCACTGTTTGCCTCATGAATGTTATTGCTGTACAAAGCTATTTTTGTGACTTTTGTCAAAGTACACGTAGCACCAGGCTTCTTTATCTATTAATTTCTATACTATCTCTCATAAGCATAAGAAACAAACCGGGGTGTGGGGAGTGCAAGGGGGCCTGATACCCCTAGGTTTTTCCTCTCCGATAGTTTATCCCCATAGTGCCCCTCCTCCTAGCTTTTGGCCCCACCATTAGTTTATCCCCCACCCCGGGTCAAAGTACGTTACTGCGCCCCTGTCTTTCAGACGAGACATTAAACATCGGTCCAGTCTGCTTATCCTTAGGCGCATGTTAAGTCATTTCAGTGGTCAATTTTCAGAAATAGTTTTTTCTTGACCTGGAAATGGATATTCCATAAGAAAATATTTTGGTCTTCCTTAGCAAATTTAGCCATTCAGCGGTAAATGGATAGAGGCAGATGAGAAATTGAAGTCTCAAGGATGTGGGATGGAAACGTAGCATTATGTATTTAAGAGCAAACATTTTAACATGTACACCGCAATTGAACTCCCAAATTATAGAGCTGTTCGGTATACCGTATTTACCGTACAGTATCGGTATCGCGACAATACCGAATTACCATACCGAGCAAATCTCAAATTACCGGAATTTTGATACTGCGTTATGTTGCGGCTGCGCAAATCTCAATATATTCAACTTTTTTATTCAAAAAGGTTACAGTACCACAATTACAGTATGCCGAGTACAGCTCACAAAAACATAGTCAGTATTGTGTATTTGTCATGTCCAAATGTTAGTGCGCCATTATTGTTGTTAAGTAAGGATAATCCTCCAATGATTCGGAGTAACTGCAGCAGATTCTGGCGAGCCAGAAATAGCACCGGTCGGCTGCAAAAAAGTCGTGATTTTCAAAGTAAATCCTGATAAATATTCCTTATCGAATGATGAAACACTAAATGTGGTTATTTTAAAATTAAATCCTGACACATCTAAGCTCAAATCCGCAAAAATAGATGTTTATGAACGTCCACAGATATTCAACTACGATATATTTTCGCAACTTTGTGGGATCGCGGGTGTGTTACAAAACAGCCAATCAGAGAGCCGCATTAGGTAGTAATTATAATATAATAATGCCCAAGATGGATGCCAGAAATTGCGCAAAAGATAAAAGAATTCCATCACCTTTCCATGGTCAATTCTCGTTATGTCCCACAATTATTGAATTAGGTTTCCAAGAAGTCTTATAATAAAGCAGGCCATAATGTTTTTAGGGGATTTAATAGCGATTAGTATGGATTTAATAGCGACTGATTTTGTGCGTTGATGACGAGATTCAGAGATTTACAACGTTCTCTGGCGATATGAAGGTAAAGGGTTTTTTAACTACATGTATCACGATTTTCGTAATAATGTCAAAGAAATCTAGCATGTTCAAACGATAATAGCAATACAAATTAATATGTATACATAAATTCACCAATTGCAATTAATGATTTATTTTTTGTGACATTCGGATGTTTTCAGATTCATTGCATAGCCGAATATAACCCATTCTTGCGTCACCGGCGGGCTAGCCAGCCATCGTAACACTGTACTGTCTTACAATGATACATTATCAACGTACATGTATAGTATAGTATCAGGTAGGGAAGGATGGAAGGAGGGGCTTGAGTGAGTGAGTGGGTGGGTGGGTGAATGGATGGGTCGGTTGGTGGGTGTGTGGGTGAGGGAGGGAGCCAGGGAGAGGAGGAAGGGAGGGAAAAAGGGAGGCATCGAGTGCATGAGTGAGTGGGTGGGTGGGTGAGTGAGGGACAGAGGGGGAGAGGGAGGGAGAAAGGGAGGGATCGTGTGCATGAGTGAGTGGGTGGGTGTATGGGTGAGTGAGCAAGTGAGCTTGGGTGGGCAGACGAGGGAGTGAGTGAACAAGCGAGTGAGTGATATCACTCAGCGGGTGGTGCATGGGTGAGTGGGTTGGTAGGTATCCCTGCAGTGTGTGGGTGAGTCAGTCAGTGGCATCACTGTCTGGGTGTCACTAAGTGGGTGTGTGAAGCTAGTAGAAATGACGAGGGCTAGTAATAATAAGGCAAGCAATTCAAATGAGTATCTAAATTGACTAAAATTTCATTTCATAGTAGTTTTATAATTAACAGCTCAATCGCATCAATCAATCTCGACTTCTAAGCTACACAAAAGTAATCCAATTGGGAACAGCTGTTTTGTTTACCCTACAGTACCCTGATAACGCAGGTTACTGGGCCAATACCTGACAAATACGGCCTCGTATCAGCCCAGTAACCTGCCTTATCAGGGTATATGGGCTTTCACTGCAGCCCGCATGAGTTGAAAGACCACATATAATGTCAGTTCGTTTTCCTAAATTCGTTCATCCACTGCTCTTTTGCCAAAGTTATATATATTTTCATGTAACCATGATTTGCACAATTATTGTGTGAATACGGATTTACACCACTTTTAGACTTGCATGTACACCATACTTAGCCCATACTTTTTGACGTGTGTGGCTTTGTGAATGCGGGTCCATCCCAAGGACTAGTAATAATCAGTCAACCATTGCACGTCGAATTCTGGGTCGGATCATCTGTAGCAGTGTTTCTGTAAAACAACAAAAGTCATGATACATATATCTATAGGCTACACGAAATGAAAATGCTAAAAAACTTCACAGTGAATGTAAAAATATGATAGCATAGGCTTGTCATTGTCATTGGTGCAAAAACCGGTGCTGGCCAAAGATTCAGATGCACATTACATTATTTTAACGTGATTATCTAGTTTGGCAAACAGAATTATGTATCTGGTTTAGAATAAGCAATATCTTACAGTCTGTGCTTATACTATAAACAATTAATTAATCGTGAACGTATACTACCCTTGAGAGTACAAATGCGACATTGACATGTCCGTTGACAATGATCGTTCCTACGTACATGTCACAGGTCAAAGGTCATGTGAGCATGACAGATTTCTGAATAACACATTTCTTATAAGAAAAACAATATTTTATCGCTACAGATTTGAAGAATGACTATGTGTATTTATTTTCTCTGCTATTAAATACTAGTTTTGCGCTGAGCATACTGGGGTTGGGGAAGTGTCTGATTACCCCCTTTAAAGAATTAATCAGTCTGTCCAGAATAGAGGAATCCAGTTTTAGCTATGCCCAGCCCATTTTTTGCGGAGCTCCATCCACACTTCGCACGTGGTTGGATCGTTCAATTTCCAGAAAACTATATAGGTAAGCTGTTGAATATTTTGAAACTAATTTGACTGTCAATTTGACTCAGTCAAATTAGTTTCAAAATATTCAACAGCATGTCTATTAAATAGTAATGACATATAATTCCTACACCAATGCTTAGTCCGTCACCAATTATGCATTCGTGATGTACATATCGACATAATTCATCACGTCATTGATAACATGTATATGACGTCATCCTACACATCACTTAGTTGATTATGATGTCATATGATGGATGGATAAACTGGAAAGGTCCATTATCATTTACAAGTTTTATACCCTAAGTCCCTAAGTACGCTGATACAATGTATTTTGTGTGTATCATGTGTACAGTACAGCTCAGAAATACAAGTTAGCATGTTTCCAAAACAAAAACCTAAGCATGTTATTTGGTAAGAAATGTTTTGTTGAAGATGTAGAATGTAATTGGATTGTAAGACATTGCTTCCTCGTTTCCAATCCAATTACTTTTCTAAATATTCAACTGACCATTTTATATTGTGCTGAAAACATTAAAGATGTTGTGAGGACTAGATACCCGATCGGTCTGATTAACTTGACAATCATAATACAGATTCTCCTTTACTAGAAGAACAAAATGCTTTTTAAATTTTTGTAATCGGCCCAGCCAAAGCTGAGATAAGCATATAGCAACCACCTTGACAACCAAACGTTTTTAGCTATCGCGCTAGAGTTGTGACGTCACACCGGGATGACACCAATTCCTATTAGTCTAGATTATTATCTCGGGGAGCATAGCTAGGCTCTCTACTGCTGCACGTATTAGGCACCTATGCACCTATTTTGACAATTCATTGTTCACACAGGGAAACTACATTGTTCGTGATGCACAAAGGTTCAATAATATCGAAGTTGATGATATTTTTATTGATTAAGCTTAAAGGACAGACCTCATGGTCACAGTGCCTGACATCACAATTCTAACGTATAGGCCTGTTAGAGGTGAGAGTAACATTGGATTTCGTGTACGTGAATTAGGCTATATTTAATCAAACCCACCCACACACTTCTTGGAATACAATTCTACAAATGCATATATATCTTATCTTTCTGGATTGACTGCAGAGATTTTGCATAGATGATAGACATGCATCTACACAACTTTTTCTATGATAGTTAAGTAGGCCTACACCGCTCAGTGCATGTACGATCGCAATTTACCATTGTGTAGGCTTATGAATAAATTTATGATTGCAATATAGCAGTTACTCCAGTTATGTTTTTAAAATTAACTAAAATGTCGGGTAAATATAAATCTAATCTAAACTAATCTATTTGCGTATAGTCTACATTGACATATTATTGACAGTACACGGTTTGTTTACAATTTAGGCAGTGGTCGATGTACATAGCGAGGCTTTCACTGCCGTCCGCACGCTTATAGTACAACTTAAATAATATATGCTGTTGAATATTTTGAACATAATTGGGTTGGATTTCAACCCAAATTGTGTTCAAAATATTCAACATAACGTTTCTTGTATCGTGTTCATGTGGTTCTAACTAACATATTTGTGTTTTTGCTTTGGAAGCATTTAAACTTATTTATGAGCTGCAATGTAAGTAAAGATGATACGCTAGCGACCTCTGAACATCTGTCAGTTTTGCTTTTTCATAACATTGAAATATGAGTGTATGCTACTTCCATACATGGAAGAAGTTGGTTTGAAAACGATATAGTTCATATGGTTGTCACAGGCATGACCCCCCCCCCCCCCCACACACACACACACACACACACACACACACACACACCAACGTACGTGTTGACCCGTACATGCCTCTACATTATTATTATACAAACACATTGCCGAAAGTTTATAGGTAAACAATTACATTCTAATCAGTAATCATGAGAAATTTCACATAGGACACACTGACACACTTATTGTACATTCGTAATCTTCAGAAAAAGTTGTAACTGCACTCTGTAGCCTATACATTTAGATATGAATAATAGTACAATTATAGCCATCGTCAACCTCTCCCACCCACCTCAATCATCACACTCACATCCATCCCAGACAGTACATAGTACACCCAGTTCTTTCAAGAATGGTAATGGATCCGCAGTTAGGCCTATTAGACTACAGAGTATTTGTCACATGCATTGAAATATTGTCGATTTTCAGCACTGCCCATGGTTTACCGTAGTTATAGGCCAATTATTATGCGAATATACATGTAGCTATCCATGAAACCATAAAAAATGAGTAAATATCATAATAGATTTTTAAAAATCATGATTTTTTATTTCTTGAAGACTTATCTTCAACCTGACAAAATTGATTTTGTGCATTATGATAGACTATCTATCTACATGTATCTCTCTAGTCCATTTGTCCACCCACTCATCCATCAGTCTGTCCACCCACCAGTCCTTCCATGACATGGGCAGCTTTGCTAAGAATGCCAATGATTGACAGACCGACATACATGTATGATTCTAGTTACGATTCATGACTAAAATAGTGTGATGACATTGCCACATTGGCAGATAGTGTGTATTAAGTGTGAGTTTGAAAATTAATGTTACAACCCTAGCCCGAGCCAATCCTGACAATTATCCTCCCCCCCTTCCCCACTGGTCTTGGTGTGTTCCTCAACTCAACTTTTCCCAGCATGCATTTCACTTCTGGATCTTCTTGTAGCACTACTTGTAAAGATGGCTTGTAATTAGTGGAGAAATCAGTGCTTATTAAGTAGTCCAATGTGAAGATTATTGTACACATTTGTGGTACATGTAAATAGAAATTGTTGTAAGCATACATGTACTTGTGTTTTACTCACTGATCAACCGTGTCTTTTTTCTAGATTTTGAATAGAGTAACTTCATTTCCGCCTTCTATATGCACATGTATTTCAATTTTGAGTTAAAAACCATCAACTCTGAGTGATAATCTTTAAAAAAAATCCTTCCTCCAAATAATACATGATAAGGGAGATAACTCCTGATACAAACCAAGCTTGTTATATACAGGTTATCTCGGTTATCTCCCCTTAATATTAAGAATTTTCAAGTCTGCATCTTTATCATCATGTAGAGTACCTTCATGTTGCCTTTAAGATAATTGCTCCACCACCCCCTCCCCCTCCCCAGAGAAAAAGTAGAATCACCCCTTAATGAAACAGCAAGACAAATATACAATCAGTGTGTCCACTATTGCATTTTATGTCCTTCTAACATTCAAGCTGGGCAAAAATGGCTTCTATAGTGGTCTTGAGAAATCTCCATTTGCAGATGGAGAGAAGCTTAATTTCTGAATAATCTCTTCAGTAAATGAAATTTTCTTGAACAAATTTGAGGATTAAGTGGTTAACCCTTTCATGAATAAACTGGCCTCTCCATTGATCTTGATGAATGTCCATTTTGCAGACCAAAGGAAGACTACTTTTGAAAATCTACGACTGTCGATAAGCAAGCCAGCCATTCCAGTGGTAAATCTAAAAAAAATAGTCTTCTCTTGGCATGCAAGTGAACATTCAGTAAGCAAATATTCTGATTTTCTTGTGCAAGTTTAGCCAGTAAAATGTTGCATGTAAGCACCATTGTTAGGCGTTTGCAAACCGTGATCCTTGAGTTTGAAAAATGTAATTCACCTTTTTATAGAATTTTTCAACACTAAGATTAATTCTAAATAATAATGGTTTATTTTAAACCATTTAATGGTCCAAATGTGTCAAGAAAATCAAAATTTTTGCTCAGAAAATGAGCATTTGTGGGCCAAGAGAAGACAATTTTTCAAAATTTGCTGCTAGAATGACTTGCACAGGTCATTCTAGTGGTAAATTTGTTTTAAATGATCATCTTTTGTTTATTAAATTATAAATTTATCAAAGACATATTCCACAAGTACACTTCCTGGCAGACTTATTTATTTTCGTGGTGTAGCTATAGTATAAGTCATTTTGATCGTGATGTCGGCTAACATGTGACATATTTGATTACAGCTCTGCCGCGTCATTTGAGTAACAGATGCGATACGGCTATTAACTCTTTAACCCCTTACCACACTGATGTCAAATTTTTAAATTTTCAAATTAAATTAAAAGACGAACTGGTGTATATTTTTCAACAAATTTGGTGGAAGATGTTGCTGTCGGAGACAGCAACATCTTCCACCAAATTTGTTGAAAAATATACACCAGATTCTTTGCTAATGACACGGTAAAAGATAGAATATTGACATCAGAGTGGTAAGAGTTAATGGTAATGCCAGCCGAAACCGGCCTCTGTTTATGGCTTTATGAAATTTCGATTTACAGGCCAAGGGTTTACCGCTGGAATGACTGGCTCGATAACCTTATTCTCTTGGCCTGTAAATGGACATTCAATAGGTAGATATTTAATTTTTTTTAAATCGAACTTGAGCATTAAAGGGTTACGGGTGAGGTTTGAAGATTCCTAAATTGTGTATTATTATTATTTTTTCATGTTATTATGCTTACCTTGTGTTCTGCTAGGCAGGTGACGTGGACGAGCTTACATCAACACTAGGATCCCTAACAATAGACCGACTAAGGCAGCATGTTGTAGGTAAATATACATTATAGATACAAACAAGTTATTCATTTCTCTGTTATTCTATCTTTCAATTTCAGGAGAGAGAGTCGTATGATGCGCATAAGTATAGGAAAAGAAAATACAAAGATGAGTATGAGTCTGAAAGAAAGACGAGTCATGGTAGCCGTGAGCGAGACAGGGATCATGAGAGACATCATAGGAGGAGTACTCGTGATAAGAAGAGTCGTGACTGGACCAGTGCTGAGCGAACCACACAAGAACTGCAGCAGCGACTTCGACGTGAGCGCAGGAAGAAAAAGGAGGAGAGACGGAGAAAAGAGAAAGTGGATGGTGAAGAGAGTGAGACGAATGAAGGACACGATGATGACGAATTTATGCCAGTTGATGAAACAACAGAAGGGAAGGATGAGAAAGATGACAATCATGTTCATAATGTAAAGAAGAAAGGTGATGACCTTGAAGATGGAGAGAATACAATCAGTGAGCCGTACAAAGAAATGTATGAAGCTGCCAAACGTGAGTTCAGTGATCTACAGCAATCGTCTAATTCTGCATCAAATGTTCAAGAATGGCCAGTTTCGCCAGATTTCCCATCTTCTTGCTCCTCATCAGCATCAGTGTCATCCGACTCTGAATCAGATGTAGAGCCTGAGAGAAAGATGTCACGATCTGTGCTTGAGGATCCCCGGGAGGTAGATGTACCAGGTTCACAGTCTGACATACCACAGTATGAACAAGCAACAGTTAAGCAAAATGGTAATAAATTATATGAAGTATTTAAAGAGAAGCTATTGCGTTTATAATTTCCTGATAATTTTCCAGATCATCATGTCATAATAGTGGGATCCATTTCTATCTATGCCCTGCCCATTTCTAGCTAAGCTCGCCCATGTTTTGCATGTGTTGGGATCGATTTATATACGTTTAACCCTGAATCATGATTTCAAGATAACTACACAGGTTATAAGCTGTTGAATATGGGGTGGGTTGGGGGTAGCAACAGCTCCCAGTCATATTAGTTTCAAAACATTCAACAGAATGTTTCGTAAATTGTAAATCCATGAAAAGCGTACAATTTGTACACTTGATGGGCTTTTCAAGCTTCCTGACCATGTTACATTATAACATCATCATGGTTGTGACATCAGCCTATATGTGACATAATTTCATTATGACATCATATACTTGAGTGACAGATTGGATCCATCCGTAGTTGATAGTCAGACCTATCCAAGAGACCACCTGGCTTTTGAAAAACACCATGGTGGTCAATTGTAGAGAGGTACATGTACTTGCATGGTAATACACCTTATATCCAGGATCCCCTGCTATGCGTAGTGAGGGTATTATGTTCTTGTTCGGTCCATCCATATGTACATCCCGAAAACCTTGTCTATACATGTATGAGCTGCAACTCCTGCAGTTTGAGAACGAATGGTTTGAAACTTGAGGATGATTGTACACCACTAAAAATGTGCTTAATGTTAAAAGGATTTTAATCCCCCCATCTGTTCCATCCATAGCTAAGTATGTATCATCAGTCTTTGTCCAAAAATCGTGTCGACGCAACTCCTACAGTTTGAGAGAGAATTGGTTGAAACTTGACAGGATGATGGTATACACGTAGCATTCAAAGAGTTAACGCGATAAGATTTGTGGAATTATGTACTTATGGGACGTGTGTATAGTCAGTTGGAAAACATATAAATGTAAACACACACACACCCCCACCCTCACTACATGTACATGTATCATTATTTCCCTGGTCTAATCTAAAATGCAAACAAATTATGCATCCAGTCATGTTGGTGATGTACTCATGTTGAGGCATGGGGGTAGGGGTGTGTGTGATAGGTGGGTGGCGTGTCTGTGTCGTGTGGCCTGACATTCTCTTGTTTAGCCTGTTAATGGTCAGGCCATCGAAGCATGTCTGTCTGAGAAATTTTCATTTGCAGCAAAGAGAAAACTAGTTTTAAGAATTTACCACGGGAATGATTGGGAAGATAACTGCACCAGTCATTCCAGCGATAATCTTTCACAAAAGGTCGTCTATTAACCAGCAAAATGAACATTCACTGTGCAAAACCTTAATTAGAATTGCGTTTTTAGCTCGACTTTACGAAGTAAAATGAGCTATTGCGATACCCTGCACATCGTCTGGTGGCGGCTGTTGCGGCATCGTTGTCTCTCTAATTTGTGTTTAGCTCAACTTTTCCGTTTATATCGCTGATTTGGTTAATTGTACTGGACCCAAACTTGGGCACATGTTTCCTTATAATGACACGGCATCGCACAATGACGTTTTGGTCAAAAGCTCAATGGCATTGGGACCTTGGTAAAAACCTTGTACTTTCAACTTTAAATATTTTCCGTTTGGCTCAACTTTTCTGTTTATATCTCAGATTTGGTTAAGCATACTGGACCCAAACTTGGAATCATGCTTCCTGATCATGACACGACATCACACAATGACACTGGGGTCAAACGATAAAAGGTCAACATTACTGATACACATGGCGACCGTCTGTCATCCGTCGTCCATTTGTCACCTTTTTTTTTTAAATGCTACTCCTCATTAACTGCTGGGCAGATTTCAAACTAATTTGGCGGGAAGGACCTTATGGGGATATGCTTCAGAACTTATATACATGTACAGAATTTTGACTGGACAATTTTTTGGTGAAACCTTAGATTTTTTTGAAAAATTTAATGGAAATTGTCAAACCTTATTAACCGCAGATTTCAAATTACTTTGGCTGGAATGACTCTATAGGGCTAGGCTTTAGAACCGTTATACAGAATTTTGATTGGTCCATTCCTTGCATGAAAATCTTAAATTTTATTAACCGCTTGACAGATTTCAACCCTAGTTAGGCTGGACAGACGCTAATGAGGTAGGCTCCAGATCATCTGTTTAGAATTTTAATGGGTCAATTTCTTTGATGAAAGTCATAAATTTTATGAAAAATTTACTGTAAATTGTGAAAATATATCTTCTCGATAACCGCTTGGTGGATCTTATCCAAATTTGGCGGGAATTATTCTATCGTGGTAGGCTCTAGAACTTTTATTCAGAATTTTGGTTGATCGATTTTTTGCATGTGGCCATTTCGATTTTTTTTAAACTTTCCAGAACCATTTAAAACGCTATTCCTTAATTAGTGGCTCGATTTCAACGAAACGTGGGTGGAGTGATCCCATGGCGGTAGACTTCAATATATCAAACGAGAGTTTTGATCAACCCATTGCTTTGGTGGCCATCTTGGATTTTTCAAAATTTATCCATCATGTCTTCCAGTATTTAAGTGCAAATGGTTCAAATGCTAATGGTTCAGGTTAGTGTTACAGGCCCTTGGGCCTCATTGATATGGGTATTGATAAGCCTTCCACATTTATTTTATGTTTGAAGTCCAGCTTCATAGTTCATTTCAGTCGTGAAGTCAAGCTTCATGGTTGCATTGCAACCACATTTCTGGTTTTGTTTGGTTTAAGGCGACCGTTTGTGATGCGATCTAGGAAAATCCTTCATATGGTGATATTTTAACTTTCTGTGATTTATCCAGCTTGTAAAAGCTTGCTTCATGACTTGTCTAAAGCTGTTTAACTTACTTTTCTATGTTAAGAATATTCACTGTTATGGTGAATGTGAATCATGTCTCTATATTAACTTTAGAATCTTGGTTAATCTATGTCACCTGACGCTGATCAGGTTTTGATCGAGTCTAGGATGCTAGTGCTGATGGAGCTATGGACCCTATTGGTATCAATCACGCTCATTGTAACCCCCTTTAGCATTCTTCTAAGTACAGAAGTGAATCATGTCTCTATTCGGAGCACAAATTTCAGAAATATAGGAAGGCTATTAGGCTAGTAATGTCATACATAGGCAAAGTAAAATTTAGCAAAAAAGTTTTTTGCCCTATTTTTGGTGTTTTCTCAATGGGTAATCTGGTGACCTGTGAAGGGTTTTCTCAGATCGCATCACATTTAAGGCATGTCCATTTGCAGGCCAAGAGAATAATATTCTTAGCACTCTGATGTCAAAATTTTAAATTTTCAAATTAAATTAAAAGACGAACTGATGTTCACTTTTATCCAAATTTGGTGGAATATGGTGCTGTAGACAGCAACATCGTCCAGCAAAATTGTTGAAAAATATACATCAGTTTCTCTTCTATTGACACAGGAAAAGATAGAATATTGACATCAGTATGGTAAGTGTTAACCAGTAACTGAATGAGTTAATTCTTTAACCATCAAACCAGCTTCTGTCCGGGTCTTGAGAAATGTCCATTTGCTTAAAAATATCCCCCTCATGACCTGTAAATGGACATTCAATAAGCAGATATTGGGATTTCCTTGACCAAATTGGCCCATTAAAGGGTTAACTACATGTGTACTAATGTTTGGTGGCTTGGGTTTACATTCTATAGTTTCATTACACTATTTAGGAGTTTGGTGCAGAAAATTTTGATGATGATTCAAAATGCCATCAGCCATGCTTGATTATTATACAATAACATACAGGACTTGTCTGATTGATTGCAAACGGTATACATGTATTTTTATTGGATGAGGTAATTAAAAACTTATCATGTTTGCCAATGTTCCAAAAGTCATGTTGATCATATGCCACAGGCAGCCATCTTGACAATCTGTTTCCATGCAATATAATACAACTCATAAATAATATAATGTTTCTAAAACAAAATCAGAAACAAGTTAGTTAATACAATTTTGACCACGATGTAAGAAATGTTCAGCTGAATGTTTTTGGACTTAATTTGATTGGAAACAAGAGGGCGCAAATGGTATGTTTCTTGTGATGAGGTCTGGTGAAAAACCACTTCACCAAAAGAAGAATCTTCCTGAAGAAGACGATCAATGAATTCTGGCCCATTCTGCAGACTGGCCTTTCCTGAAATAATAAACGTTTATGAAAAACAAAACTATTAACCGTTACCACTCTGATGTCAGTATTCCATCTTTTACTCTGTCAATAGCAAAGAAACTGGTGTATATTTTTCAACAATTTTGGTGGACGATGTTGCTGTCTATGGCAGCACCATCTTCCACCAAATTTGTTGAAACCTCTCCTTCCCTGTAAGACCAAGAACTGCAATATCTGGAGCCACATGGACAGAACCAGTCCTGACATTTAAAATCACACACACACTGGCCTCAAATACACACCCAAGAGCATCTCTGATACATAGCTAAGTTTTACAAACATAAAAGATATCTAGATATTTCAACAAAATGGGCACATCCAGAAATGACATATGGTTTAGGATTATCCAACATTGTCCACGTCTCTCATCCGACCCAGAAGACCCAAACTCCACCAAATTGAGGAAGCAGAAAGAATGCGACTGGATACATAAAATTCATACAATGGAACACATAGGAATTTATGAATCCATTTCCTCACTCATTCATATGATGTCATAATCAACTATGCAATGTATATTCTGACATCATAATCATGACGCCATAAATGATTCGATTAAGCCTGTCTTTAACGCTTAATAGTCTGACATGTATGAATTGTATGTTTTTGCTATTTAAGAAACATATTGTTGAATATAACTAATTTAACTGGGCGCTGTTGCTGCCATAGGCAGCAATAGCACCCAGCCGAATTAGTTTCAAAATATTCAACAGCTTACCTGGATAGCTTTCTGGAAATTGATAGTCAGGGCATTCAGAGATCGATCGATCCCAACACGAGCGAGGTGTGGGTGGAGATTAGCTATACATGTCATAAGTATTCTTCCTACGTCGTAAATGTTTTGTCCCATCATCCAAATGTGCAACGTGTCTCTTGCAAATTTACTACTAGCTAGTACTGCATGTACGTAAGTGACACTTCATGGATCCTAAAATTGTCCTGTTTTTGGTTCGATTTTTTCTATTTTTTTCTTATTCTTTGAGGTATGTGTCTTTTTTGATAAGGTTCTTTATTGAACAAGTTTGAAATCATGATATTTTGTATTGGTTCGCAGAATCTGACGCGACTCTCTGGCCACCATGTATTCGTCTAATTGTCCAGAAGTCACTAGCGCTAACATTGGGCTCATTGTTCGTGATCACGTGTCAAGGCGGTACCATCGGCAGAGAAGGTGATTCTAGTCATGTCATCCCAATTCCTGATGAGGATATTAGTGAGGTGAGAAACATGTGTGCCGGGTTCACATCCATCACATGGGTCACATCGATCATAGGGTTCACATCGATCACATGGGTCACATCGATCACATGGCTCACATCGATCGTAGGGTGTACATCGATCGAATGGTTCACATTGATCACATGGTTCACATCGATCGCATGGTTCACATCCATCACATGGTTCACAGCCATCACATGGTTCACATCCATCACAGGGTTGACATCGATCACAGAGCTCACATCCATCACATGGTTCACATCGATTGCACGGTTCACATGGGTCACAACGATCATAGGGTTCACATCCATCACATGGTTCACATCCATCGCATGTTTCACATCCATCACATGGTTCACATCCATCACATGGTTCACATCCAACACATGGTTCACATCGGCATGTTTCACGTCCATCAAATGGTTCACATCCATCACATGGTTCACATCCAACACATGGGTCACATCGATCACACGGTTCACATCCATCAAGTGGTTCACATCGATCACAGGTTTCTCATCGATCACAGGGTTCACATCGATCACAGGGTTCACATCGATCACAGGGTTCACATCGATCACAGGGTTCACATCCATCACATGGTTCATATCCATCACGTGGTTCACATCGATCACAGGGTTGACATCGATCACAGGGTTGACATCGATCACAGGGCTGACATCGATCACAGTTCACATCGATCACAGGGTTCACATCGATCACACAGTTCACATCCATCAAATGATTCACATCGATCACAGGGTTCACATCGATCACAGGCTTCACATCGATCACATGATCCCATCCATCACATGGTTCACATCGATTGCAGGGTTCACATCAATTGCAGGGTTGACATGATCACTGGGTTCACATCCATTTGTGTACATCGCAGGGTTCACGTTTATCATGGAAGTCATCCATTTCTAGTTATGGCTCGTTCATTTCAAGCTAAGTTCTGCCAATGTTTACATGCGTTGCTATAGATTTGAATCTAATTTGACTGGAACATGTTGATGCCATAGGCAGTTCCAGTCAAATTAATTTCAAAACATTTGACAGCTTTCCTGAATAGCTATCTTGAAACTGAGACACTGAAATTTCAAGGGATAATTTTAGAGGTTAATAAATGGCCAATTTGTTGGACAAGAGAAAATGTTTTGAAAATCTACCCGTTGAACAACTGGCTTGGCTAATGAACTACAGTGCAGATTAGAAATAACTGAACATTCATCTGCAAAAACAATGGCACAATACTAGCACAATATGTAGTTGGTTCACTAACCAATCCCAATGGTGTATGTATCAGGCTTGGGTACAAGGGAAGGGTATTGCATTTAAATGCAAATGTTTGCATATGATTCAAATGCAAATGCAAGTGCAAATGCAGCCTCGCTCGATTGCATTTAAATGCAAATGCAAATGTTTGCAACTAAATGCAAGTGCGAATGCAAATGCATTTACAAATGCATTTGAATACGTGGACAAACCTCTGGTACTGAAGTTCTTGAACTCTCAGCTATGTGTCTGCTGGGAGTGACTATCTTTGGGAAAACATTTTGTAACATAAGCATGTAGTGGGTATGTAGCATGTATGAGAAATGATTTGAGTTTTTTTAATAGTCACTGTTGGAAATTAAAATAATCCATTTCTTTTAGATTTAGAAATTATTTAAGTAGAATAAACAACCGTACACTTACTGTCAATAACAGAATAGCATATTATTAATATTAACCCAGGAATGGCCAAACTGACCAAACACAGCTTCTGTATTGATCTTAAAGAATGTCAATTTTCAGACCACGAAAAGAATATTTTCGAAATTTTACCACTGGAATGACTGGCTCGCTTATCGAATTAGTCATTGCAGTGTAAAAATGTTAAAAAATAGTCTATTTGTCTGCAAATGGAACTTTTTTTATGAAAGAAATAATACTTGTTTCACCTTTAAGGGGTAAACATTAGAGAATTTAATTTTAAGATTTCTGTTGACTATCTTGAAAGTAATTTCACTGATCGCTATTGTGTCCATGGAAACAACATGTGCCAGTCAAATTACTTTCAAAATAATTATCAAATATAATGGTGAATATCTGGAAAGTAATTTGATTGATAGCTGCTGTGCCTATGGCAGCAACAGTTTCCAGTCAAATTGCATTCAAAAGACAGCTGTAGGCAAAGGTTTACAGTCAAATTTGTTTCAAAATATTCACCAGCTTGTTCAATACCTGAATTAAGATTCTCGCATTTCGGGATTCAAATGTTTAAATGTTAACTCCTATGGCTGAGATAACACATGACTGAGTACATGTATGTGTGTATAGTTAGACTGAATGACATGTGATTCTAATCACAATGGGTGAACAGTAAATTAACCCATGTCATGCAGAATTAGCAGCATCTATTATTTATTGATCTTCGTAAATATCTATTTGCATTCCAAGAAGATAATCTTTGAAGATTTACCACTAGGATGACTGACTCGATTATCAAGCCAGTCATATCAGTCATAAATTTTCAAAAATTGTCTTCTCTCGTAATGCAAATGGACATTCAAAAGGCCAATCTTGACAAATTAAGTGTTATGAGATTTCTGAATGAATGGAGTTAACAACACAATACCCTATTCATAGATTGAGCAACCAGAGATATATTACTAAGTTCACCCTAATGACTTTGAAAGGATCTTGACAAAAAAATATATCAAGTACTTGATGAACAGATTGTAGTCAAAAGTTCTCTAGTGACCACCTGTATTTTGGAGCCACAAGATTGCAGTTCTTTAAAACAGATGATTGTATGAATACTATTAATTTTCCTGAAAATCACCATATTGATTAACGCAGCAACAACATTTAGTCCAATTGTTTTATTAACCCCTTTATGCCCAAACCGGAAAGATCAGTCTTTGTCGTGGTCTTTACAAATGCCCATTTACTGAGCCAATGATTTCAGTGGTTTTGTATGTACAGGTTAAAGTGTCAATACAGTGGACAAGAGAATGGAGGCACCCATTCCTTACTATTTAGAAGGTGATCATATTTATTGTACTCTAGAGATACGTTGCTGTAGATTTTCTCAGAAACAAATTAACTAAAATATGTTGGCTTGCTAAGATCTCAACTGATTTAAGCTAAACTAATTTCAAAATTTACATGATTTTTCACATATATATATATATATATATATATATATATATATATATATATATATATATATATATATATATATATATGTATATTTAGGGATGAGAGCTACATGTTAAGAAATTCAGAGTAAAGTGTGTTAATAAATCACAGGGAATTAAATTTCTAATTTCTAGCAACAGTAATACCATTTTTATGATTTAGCCAATAATTTGGTTGAATATTTGGAAATAGCAGCTAGGCTACATCCTATTTTGAAATAATTGCAAAATGAAAAAAGTAGGGCATTTGAAAAAAACTCAAATGCATTTGAAATCTCAAATGCAAATGCAACCCTTTTATACAAATGCAAATGCAAATACATGAGATTCAAATGCAAATGCAAATGCGTCAGAAATTTCATAATTGCATTTAAATGCAAATGCAAGTGCAAATACATTCAAATGCAAATGCATTTGCAATTGTACCCGAGCCTGGTACACGTATGTATGTGTAGAATTGCCTGTGTCCATGTGTCCATCTGTCTGTCCGGCTATCCCTCAGAACCCATTTGTCAGAATTACCCATATGATAACTGATTGCTTTGTACATTTATAATAGACCTTTCCATTTTATCAATCCATATGACATCATAATCAACTAAGTGACGTGTATGATGACGTCATAATTAATTATGGCATGAATGACTCGATTTAGTCCATCTCAAACAATTAATAGGTCGACACGGTGTACGAATTGTATGTCTTTACCATTTAATAAACATTCTATTGAATATATTGAAACTAATTTGACTGGGCGCTGTTGCTGCCATAGGCAAATTAGTTTCAAAATAATCAACAGCCTACCTGTATAGTTTTCTGGATATTGATAGTCTGGGAGTTAAGGGATCGATCCATCCCAACACGAGCGAGGTGTGGGTGGAACTTAGCTAGTGATGGGAGGGGCATAGCTAAAACTGGAGTGGTTCATTGTTTCCACCCCCTGGGAACTGTGTGCGTGTGGTCAAACGGTCAAATATCATGCAAGTTCTATCCATAATACTATCTCCTCGCTAGCGATTTGGTGGAATTCAATCAAATATGTCTTGTGAGTTACCACTATCATATGTGAATGATTAGATGACATTTACATTGAGCTCTTCCCAACCAGAGGGAGGTCCAAAGGTCAGATATAAAAATTCAGTCTTTGAAGCTATCTTTGTCATGTGAGTTACTCATATGATTGCGGATTCCCAGAAGTCATTGCCATTGAGCTCCCATTACGTTTGGGTGGGGGAAGGGGATGATGGAAGTGGCATGGTGTGGTCAAATTATTATTATTATTATTATTATTATTTTATTATTATTATTATTATTATTATTATTATTATTATTATTATTATTATTATTATTTTATTATTATTATTATTACTATTAGCTTCACGCTGAGATTACATATAGTAAAGATCAAGGTGTTTATGAAATCCAGGACAAAGGCAGTCAGAGCGGCACCTATCTCAATGGAGTCAGACTGTCTGAGGTGGGTACACAGTTCAAGTTCTCTTTATTGCACCTTGGCAAAGGTGTATATAATAACATGGGAGGGGCTGGGTGGGTGGTAACTTGGAATTAATAGCAATAGGCTCAGTTTAAAACTACTATATGCAAGGGGCATAATTCTTCAAATCTTTGTATATCCTCTATTTATAGAACAAAAACGTGGTCTTTGCAATTTACAATGAAACATACAATTAACGATCATCACCAGAACATTGAAATGTAATGGTAAATTCAAAATCTACATAAAGTGTAACACTCATTCTTTAAAAAACTAAGGAAAATTTCACATTTAATTAATCATTCATTTATTTTTAATAAACCATTGTAACTGTACCTTAACTATTGCTGTCAATATAAGAGAGCAAAGACAAACTTCTAAATTGAGGTCCGTAGCCATTGCGTCAAAATAGCAATAAAAACCAATTCAAATATATGGCTTCAAGGCAAAATGGTGAAGGTTGACCTTTTCAGTTTGATTAGAACTATGTAGGTGAATATAAAAGCAGTAAGTTGCTCCCAAGCAAATTAAGTCCAAAATATTCAACAAATCATTACATCAGCTACAAAATTGTACTAATTAATGGTCAGACCGGCCAATCCGTTGAGGAATGTCCATTTGCAGGCCTAGAGAGGACAATTTTTGAACATTTACCACATCAAAATTCAAAGTCGTTTATTTCATACCATATTTTATATATATAATTTGAAAATGGGCAGTCTATCAAAGGCACAGCCTATGAGTTGATGGACCCCCTAACATACAATATGAGACAGTGTACATGCCATAGAGGATGAGAGCTGCTATGATGCTGATGCTATGACATGTAGTATATAGCATGTAGCTTATACTTATGCATGCACGCACGCACACATACACGCACGCACGCACGCACGCACGCACGCACGCACGCACGCACGCACACATGCACGCACACACACATGCACGCACACGCATATACACATACACATACATATAGGACACACGATAATTGACACATATACTGTTATACATTTTGTACCATAAATAATGTCCTTATTTGGATGCTTATACTTAAATATGCACATGGGTACACATGCACACACAGGTACACACACATATAGACCTATACCAACATATATGAATGCATACATACACAACAATTCACTTTATACGTGTACAAACATTCATACATGTATACACACTCACGCACGCATATACATGTACATGTGCATATACTAATACATCATTGTGGTATTCTATGTTGGTTTTAAATGATTTACTATTGGTATGGTACGGAGGGTGGGATGGGGAGGGAAGGGGAAAGCTCATCACTGCAGATAGAGAATTTAAATGGAAAAGTTATCACAGATTATGTTAGATTGTTATATTGGTGTATGCGGGTTCACCCGACATGTCTAAATATAGTAGTAGTAGTAGTCAATATTGTCAGCGCTCTGGCTCAGAATCTTCAATAATTGAAAAAATTCAAAAATTTAAGATACTTTGGTTTATCTTACTGCCTGAGATTTGTCATTTTGTTTGAGGAAAGCCATATGGCATTAATGTTAACCCTTTACTGGTTAAATTTGTTCAATAAAGTCCAAATATGCGCTTACTTATTTAATGTACATTTGCAGGCACAGACACGGTCATTCCCGAGAATATGCCACTGGAATGACTGTCTCGGTTCCCGCACCAGTCATTATAGCGGCAAGTTTTCAAAAATACTCCAATCCCCGCCGGCAAATGGACATTGCTCAAGATCACTTAAGGGACCGCTTTTGGCTGACTATCATGAAAGGGTTAATGTAGAATGATTGAGATGGATATTCTGGACAGCTAGTTGAATTTTGCTTTTACCAAGATGTCACGTAGATTCGGGTTTTTCCTAAACGCAATTACTGGACGCTTGTTAAAGGGTTGTTTCAGTTTCTCCTGTAGGTTTTGATACTCATCTTTCAAGATTTTTGAAATTTCAACGTTTTTCCGATTATAGGTCAGAATGAATGGAATTTTGTCACGTTGATCAGATAAGCCTGGGTCCGAGTTTATTGCCCTTGGCCACTGTGTTTCGAGTTCTTTAATCCAAAATGATTCTCGAAGTTTTCTTTGTTTATCAGTTTCTTCTGCCGGGGGTGGCTGTTCAATCGGCATAATTTCAAAGTCACGAGGGACTAGATGGTCAGGAAGATTAAAATGTTTGGAAACATGTGTGTCTTCCTCTAGCCTAATATCTGAGAGGTGTCGGGTTGCCCGCCATCTTAATGGACATTTGGTTTCGCCGACATACTGTTTTTGCCACATTTTGCATGAAATTGGATAAATAACATTTTCAGAGTCACAATCTAGATTAGACTGAAGTTGGAACTTGTTTTTGTTCTGAAAGCTCGTGGTTTGGGAGAAATTCATCTAACTTGCACCTTTTCTTTCCGCATTTACGGGATTCACCTACACCTATAATCGGACGATTGTGAGAAATTTTGGTAGGCCGATGATTTGAGGCATTATCTGGAATGGTTTCCAAGCTGTCCAATGTTTCAGATTTGATTTTGCGCAAGAATCGTGTGGAGTAACCTCGTGGTTTGAGGGCTTTGAATAGGGTAGGGCACGCTTCTTCAAAGTTTTTCCTATCACTCGAGTTCCTGTGAAAACAGATTATTTCGATTTTACAATTCCTTTAAAAGTATGCGGCGGATGGAAAGATTTTTTGTGTAAAAGCTGATGCGAATCAGTTAGTTTGAAATACACTTTGTAGTCTAAGTAGCCAGTTGTTTCATACTTTAGACCTTTATATACAGTTACATCCAGGAAATCTACAGACATCTCGTCAATGGTTGCTTTTAAAGGCCCACCTTGACTATAAAAGGCACCAGATGGCGCTGGTGTCACATCTATCAAAATCTAAACACTTTTAACATCTGGGTAGCATATTAAAAAAAATAAGGTATAAAACCCTTACAGATTTCTTAGATATTTGCACAGTACATTCTTGGTGTAGCACTGGTACTGCCATCTCGAAAAAATTGTTGGAAAATATTCATTTCAATGAGAATTAGCTCAAATAAACATGAGAGCTGAATAAAATCTGAATTTAGTGGGTGGAACTAAAGCTGTGACATCATATTGGGTCATTCCATACCAAATCACCCAGAATATAAAAATCTTCCCGGGTGACCATCTCTGATTTTTATTAAATTTCACCCAGATCCACATATATGGAAATGATACCTGCATGAAAAACTTCATTGCAAAATTCCAATTGGTTTTTAAGTTATGGTTGATTGATTTTAGGGGGGGAGTGACACTTTTTTTGCACTCGCGAATCCAGTGAGTGATTTTAAACGCTGATAACTTTCTTAATATTGAAGATATTACGCTGAAATTTGCTGTGCCACCTAACTGATGCATGAGGAGTCTGGAACTGAACGCTTCTCCTTCGATCAATACTCACCATTCTGTTACTTCTGATATACAGCTGGCCCTGACAGCGGCTCTAGGATTATAGACTTAGAAAGCTTTACCGACTCCTGGGAACTGGGTACTCGGCTCCCAACTGCCGAGTACCCGTTTACCATAGAGCTCATTCTTGTTTGCATAGCAACAAGAGCAATACATGCTTTCTGCATTGAGGATTTTAGTGTTTTTTGTGAAAGAAAATCTAAGTCTTTAATCTGTGATAGTTTGTGTGTTCGTGAAAGGATTAACTAAAGGATACTATGGAGAATACCACCGAAGATAACCAGGTTGTATCGTTCTTTATTATCCATAGTTAAAAGACTTAGGTCTCTAAATTTCGCTGTGTCGCATGTTCCAATTTCTGACCCCATAGAATCTGGGACGTGTGCTAACAACGATATATGCCAGACGATCGCCTTCTTTAACCCCCAACAGGCGATCGGCAGATATGAAAATAGGTGTTATGCTACAGTATTTCTAACACGAATATCGGCTGACGTTGTTCTCCGTAGGATCCGAGCGGGTGACGTCACACCCGGTCGCTCGGATGTTTATGTGAAGAAAAATTTTTCATTAATTCGCGCATCTTGTTCTGTGTGCTGCGTACTAAAAATGGTACCGGAAACTTTAGAATGATCAAGTTTACGTGCGATCACGATCGGTTTGCAATGATCGGTGGTTTCAAAATTCTTGAGTAGATGCGTGGTCTGCGGTTTTACCGTGTGATACAGCAGTTTGTTATACATTTTGTTGTTTTCTTCACATATCGTGCTGCTTTCGTTAGGAGTATAATTTATATTGATTAGTAAATATACCCCGAATGCTATGCGATATGATTCCTGGAGCCGTTACACATCCTGCAGGATCTATTATGGGTGTGTTTAATGCCCGCCTCGTTCTTGTCGTCATAGTCAATGCGATCGTTGTTGTAACGTGGCGGGGTGGGGTGCGGGAGGGTTACAGTTAATTTATGAGTCAAATTATTTGAAAATTAATTGTCTGCCTTCCATCCGGGTCTCGTTCCGCTTGTTTATTGTAGGTTTGTGCTTATGTTATAGGCCAAGCCAGCCCCGCCATCATGTGACGAATGCCATAAGTTTGTCCGTGTCGTGTTCAAGGACCATGTCTGTTTTAGGTGTTCCCTGTGTAATATTGATCATAGGTGTAATGTTTGTGCAGTGTGGTCCGTTGAGATGATGGTTAAGTTCCTTGCCAGAAGGACTTGGCTGGGTCTGACGCGGGGTCAGGCGGTCCGAGAGTAAATCGTGGAGCGCCCGGTTCGGCTGGTGCGGGTGCTCCACGTCCCCAGCTGGAGGTGGCGGAGATGGCACCGCCGGCGTGGTTTGGTCCGGCTGTGCAGGGTTTTTCTGCATAGCGTTCTGCCCACGCTGGTGTCGTCCCTGCTACCAAATGCCTGGTACGGATCCTGTCCTCGGACAGGATTCTGGACTGGTTACCGAGGGGGCCGTCTCATACGGCCCCCTGGCAGTCCCGTCTGGCTTCGGCCAGACGGGTTTCTGTTTCTCTGCGGCCACCTCCGGGTGGTCCAGTAGCGGTGGCCGGTCCGTCAGGTGTGGGAGCCGTCCGCCAGGACGATTCCACGGTTGACTCGTCTAGTGACGACTCTTCGGAGTCTGAAGACGAGGAGGCCGAGGAGGAGAGGTTGCTGCGGCCCGTGAAGCCGCAGGTGGAGAATATGGAGGTTGATTCCGTCCTAGACGGAACCAGCCTCCATTTGTCTGGTTTGGCGCAAGCCAGGTCAGCGGCTCCGCCTGTGGCTGAGGCAAATCCGTTACCGTGCACCGGTTCCGTGCGGCTTGGTTTGGCACCAGCCGTCACGGGAACGGGTGTGCCGGGCCGGGCGTGGTACTCACCTATCTCGCCTGGTCCGGCAGTCGGACGTGGGGTGCCGTTGGCGCCCGTGTCCGGCTATGGTTCCGCGACTGCTACGGGTCCGTACGGTTTTCCGTGCGGACCTACCCCATGGACCGGAGTGTTTCATGGGGCGGCGGCGGAACCGTGTGGTACCGGAGTGCCTGGCGTGTCAGCCGTGGCTCCTTGCTGGGAGGCCGTGGCTGGCAGACCCGTGAGCACGTCAACGGGTGACGTGTTTGCGGGGGTGTCTTCATCGGAGGTAGATTGGTTAGATGCTCTGGCGTGGCTAGCCAGGGTTGACCCGTCTGTGGTTTCGGCCACGGCCGATGAAGATGCGCCCCGTCCGTCGGTTGCGTCGATCAGGACGGGGATTTTGCCCGCGGCCCGGATCCAGTCAGTGGGACTGGATCCACGGTTCATAGAATGGTTGGATGCTATTTATAGCAAACAACTGATGACCAAGGGTCAGCTCCCTGCGGCCTCCAGGGAGGTGCGGGCAAGATGTCGTATTCCGCAGGGGGAATACGACAGGTATGGTGTAGTCCCGTCGGTCACGGAGGATGACCGATGGGTACTGGGCATCCAGAGTGCCGTGGCGGGTCACCCCGGTCTGGCACTTGTGGACAAGTCTCGGGTACACCAGGAAGAAGTCCTGTCCCTATGCGATGAGGGTGTGAGGGCAGCGATGAGCGCTGTCAACCACTCTTATCGTCTCCTTCAGTCGGTGTGGGCTGAAGTGGGGCAGGCCACCCTGTGCCACCTGTGGCGCTTTCATGTGTCAATGACGGCCTGGTGCTGTCGATGGACGCATTGGCAAGGGTGCAAGCGCGTGTGATGAAATCCAGGAGGCAAATGGTCATTGACCATATGCGTCCGGCTACGGCAGTCAGGGAGCGTCTTCTTGGGACGCCCCTGACAGGGCCTAGCATCTTCGGTGGCCAAGCGCGGGCCATCTTAGAGGATACCGCCAGTATCGCGCAGAATCGGTTAGCGGTAAACCTACAGCTAGAGCTAGTGCGGCAAGCGCACGCACTAGGGCCTGTGGGGAAACCGCTAACGGGACAACCTTCAAAGGAGCAGAAGAAGCATAAGCGCTAGGCGAAAGCTAGGCCTGTTGCGACTTCTGCTTCAGCTGGGTTTTCAGAGCCGCCGCCGGCGAAGAAGCCCAGGAAGGTTGTAGAGGCGCCTACCCTCCCCAATGTTTCTCCTGACCGCCCTAGAGGCGGGAAGGGCAAGGGGAAGGGTAAGGGTAAGGCCTCAAAGGGCGGACAGAAGGGGCCGAAGCGTACCTGAGGGTACGAAAGCTCCCTTCATATCCGCCTGGACCGCGCCTGTGCGACAGGAACAGCGGTGCCAGTTATACCCGTCGTGCCTAGAACGAAATGGTTCTCTCTCTCTCTCTCTCGTTAAGAAAGAGGGGGAGGGGGGCGGATTGCGAGCCGGACAACCCCGTTAGACGTCGAGGCGTCTATGGTGGGTGGAAGGCTCATGCGTTTTGTCGAGGCCTGGCAAGGTGTGACGTCAGACAGTCTGGTCCTGGGATGGTTATCCCAGGGTTACATGCCGGAGTGGTGGAACTTTCCACCACAAAATCTGTCTTTGGCACCTGTCTGGACACCCGTACCAAGGGAGCCAGACAAGTTAGAAGCCGTTCAAAAGGAAGTGTCGGGTTTGCTTCTGAAGGGAGAAATAAAACCAGCAAACCGAAACACTCCAGGCTTCTATTCAAACATGTTCCTTGTCCCCAAGAGCACAGGGGGATGGCGACCCATACTCAATCTCAGGCCATTAAATTGGTTTATCCATACGCCTCGGTTCCAGATGGAAACGCCGAGGTCGGTAATGCGGGATTGAGGAAAGGAATGTGGTGTGTATCGATCGATATGAAAAATGCATATTTCCACATTCCTATGAATCGGAGTTGGCACAGGTTTCTGAGATTTGCGTTTCAGAATCAAGTATGGGAGTTTACAGTTCTCCCGTTTGGCCTGTCGACAGCTCCGAGGGTTTTCACAAGAGTGGTCCTTGCGGTGACAGCGTTTCTCAGAAAAGAGAACGTGGCGCTACACACCTACATAGACGACTGGCTGCTCAAGGCAGACTCGGCAGCCAGGTTGAACGTGGATACTGCTCTGACTCTGAAGTTACTTTCAGATCTACGCTGCATAGTCAACGAGGAGAAATCCGAGTTGACGCCCATTCAACGTTTCGTTTATTTGGGGATGCGATTCGACCTCGAGGAGGGCAGGGTTTACCCGTCAGAGCCCAGAGTGGTGTCTCTGTTAGCCATCCTCAAGAGTTTTCGAGTGGGAAACCACATTCAGGTGAGGCGGTTCCTTCAGATGCTGGGCATGATGGTCTCCATGGAGCAGGTTATCCCGTACGCTGCTCTAATGCGAAGGCCTATCCAGTTGTATCTGATGTCTCTGTGGAAACAGAGAACAGAACCCCTGTCAAAACTGGTGCCAGTTTTGGAGCCGATAATATCGCATCTTCTATGGTGGAAACAGCGTCAGAATCTCCTATTAGGGGTTTCGCTGCACCTACCCCGCCCCCAGCTGTCCGTCTACACGGATGCATCGCTTGAAGGGTGGGGTGCCTGCCTGGGAGAACACCAGGTCTCGGGCACATGGACTCTCCCGGAGAGTCAGCTGCATATCAATCTGTTGGAAATGATGGCAGTGGAACTGGCGTTGGAAGATTCCTTCCGATGATCAGGGGCAGGGTGATATTGATACGGTCGGTCAATTCGACAGTAGTATCATATATAAATCGCTAAGGCGGGACCAGGTCGCCCACTCTGTGTATCAGGGTGTGGCACTTGATTCAATGGTGCAGGAATTACTCGGTTGTTTTGAAAGCAGCTCGTATTCCTGGCCGATTGAACATTCTGGCGGATGCTTTGTCTCGCAGACAGAGAATCCTGCCAACAGAATGGTCCCTCAACCCTCCAGTTCTGCGACGGATCTTCGAGCATTGGGGCAAACCCAACGTGGACTTGTTCGCCACAAAGGAAAATGCTCAAATCATGACATATGTCTCGCCGATTACAGATCCAAATGCCGTCGAAACAGACGCTCTGGCGATAAGCTGGAGAGGGATGCATGCTTACGCGTACCCACCCACCATTCTTCTACCGAAGGTATTGGTGAAGGTCAGGGAGGAACCGTGTCTGGTCCTGCTAATAGCGCCGTAGTGGCCGAGCAGGGCGTGGTTCACGGATCTTCTAGATCTGCTGGTGGAAAATCCTGTGCAGTTGCCCGAGATTCCGAACATAATCTCCCAGGCCAAGGGACGCTTCCTACACGAGCGTCCCGAAATGTTCAATTGACTGCGTGGATGTTATCAAACAACGTTCCACGTCGGAAGGCTTTTCTCGACAGGCTGCTGATTTCATCGCGGCTGCGAGAAGGATGTCAACCTTCAAGTCATATAACAACATGGTTAACAGATTTGCAGACTGGTGTGAAGAAAAGGGTATTGATACCTTTCAATCCACTATCAGCAAATAGCAGACTTTCTCTGTGAGCTGTTCTTTTGAGGACTAGCTCCCGTCACAGTTGCTGGATACAAGTCAGCTTTGGCATCAGTTATCCCTTGTCTAGCCAACAGGGATAGTCCAGAGGTGGCCCAGTTAAATGTGATGTTGAAGGGAATGAGCAATCTCCGACCGAGACAACCGGTAGTCATTCCAGCCTGGAGTCTATCTTTAGTGCTTAATGTACTGGCCAAGCACCCTTTCGAACCGTTGCGTTCGGCTAGTCTAAAGCATTTCACTCTAAAGGCGGTCTTTCTATTGGCAGCTTCCTCAGCTAGAAGGCGCAGTGAGATCCATGCGCTTTCGGCAGAGAGGAACCGATTTATTGTTTCTGGAGAAGGTCTGCGTCTTCTGCCAAGAGCAGAGGTTATGTCAAAGAACCAATCTTTGAGATATCCCGGCAAACCGATCATTATACCGAAGTTAACTAGGTTTGATCGTGATGCCAGTGTCTGGTGCCTGGTCCGTGCTTTGACTAAGTACAAGAAACGGACTGACTCGTTACGGTCGAACGATAGACATCTGTGGATCTGCCATAAAAAGTCTTATGGCGCCGCATCCATGGATACTATCTCTCGTTTGGTGGTCGAATGCATTCAGACTACTCACGAGATGGCGACTGGGCACCAGGTGCAAGGCGTAAGGGCACACAATGTCAGAGGAATAGCCGCCTCGACCGCCCTTTACAATGGTGTTCCGTTATAGGACATCATGGCCGTTGCACAATGGCACTGTGAGTCCTCATTCACGGATTACTATATGAGGGATGTGTCAGACTCAGCCAATCCACTCGCTTTAGCTGTTTTCAAACGATAGTTAGTGACCACACTGCTTTTCACCCTTTTCTCACTTTGGTAAGAAAAGAACCTAAAGCAGGCATGGTCAGGCGAGAGGATGTCACCGATGGCCGAACCGGTGAATGGTTGGAGGCGGTACGTCTGAAGTCCAATTATCATAAGGTAATTCAATAAGTGAGAGTTTTTTGTATTATGTATATGTATCATGTTCATTCATCTTATATATTCATGCTCATTCCCAGGCTAATACATGGAATATGCAGGGCGTAGTTAACCCTCTTGGCATATTTGTGTTTTCAGGCGAGATACATGTTCGTTAGTTCTCTCCCTTTTCTTAGGAGGAAAAAGAGGGGGGGGGGGCTGTGACGCGAATGTGATTCGGTTCCGTGAACTTGACGGTCCTTTTAGGTCTCCGTTAGTCAAGTTTGAAGTCTAAAATCTTTCTCCAAGGGGCAAAATTAGCATTTATGGCTTGCCCCTTCCCACCAGGTTACTGATCAAATCTGGTGTATATCAGAAGTAACAGAATGGTGAGTATTGATCGAAGGAGAATGCAGGAAATGTCAATTTCCCTTTCTCCGAGATCTAACAATACTCACCATTCTGTTACGGACCCAGCCTCCCAGCCCCACGGAGGCAAGCCATAGTTTTCTCTTGTTTGGTGGCTATGCAAACAATATGAGCTCTATGGTAAATGGGTACTCGGCAGTTGGGAGCCGAGTACCCGGTTCCCAGGAGTCGGTAAAGCTTTCTAAGTCTATAATCCTAGAGCCGCTGTCAGGGCCAGCTGTATATCAGAAGTAACAGAATGGTGAGTATTGTTAGATCTCGGAGAAAGGGAAATTGACATTTCCTGCAATTTCCTGGATATCTCTGCCAGCTCCAGAGGTGGAGGACTCTAAATTTGGGCGTTTATCCATTCAAAAACAATTTTTATCAGATTTCAGTGAACCAGTACTACCTGACTCTTTATCACAAGCACTAAATGTAAGTTGTTTTGAAGTATGTATATGTAGGTGTTGCTGTGGAAGAAAGCTTATATGAATCAGGTACAATATTAAAGTGTGGCTGGTGTCCACATAACAGATGAGAACAAAAAATCCGAAAATTTGGCCTTCATATTAGGGATGGTTTACCCATGTGGGCAATTACCTATCATCAGGAGCTTTGAATATGATTAACATACATATATTAGCTGTATATGTACCAAGTTATAACTTTGTGGCTCAATTCCTTCAACCGTAGATAAAGTTCGATATCTACCCTATTTTCCAGAAATCGAACCAACCAAAATGAAGTGTTAATTAACGTATCAACACTTTCAAACCAAAAATACATTGATTTATACATTGCACTATCAATTATCAATGCCTCAATCACAAGCATTCACATCTACATACCACATGCAATGTAACTTACTAAGAATATAAATAAATGCTTAGAAAAACTCACATGGTCGTGAATGCAAATATTACAAAAATGCTGGTAATTTCTGTTAAATTTGCATGTAATTCTGCGGTGAAGGTTTATATTATCGAGCACTGTGTCCGGAGCACCAATCAAGCAAATGATATGTTGAAATGGCACCCAGCATTGATCCTTTCGTGAAACTGAAGGCCAGGAGAGAAATCCTTTACTGGAGCGTTTCATACAGTCAACAAGTACATCACTCTGTTCATCAGACCCATCAACAATACTTCCAACATACCATTCCTTGTCATACATACATGCTACATATTTTCCAGGTTGCAACTGATCATGATGTTGAGAATCAGGCAGGATACTATGAAGTGATGATGGCTGTTTCTCACTAAGGGTGCCCATAGTAAAATCACTATCAGCTGAGATCCGTTTCATCTTCACTTCGACTTCGGATACAGAAATAAAGCAATGATGCGACCGGGTGCCTGAAAGAGTCTTTACTGAATCAAATCATGAAGTTAATTCAAACCTGGCTGCATTATCTGCAACGTCATTATCAGAAACAAAGAAAAATTTAACCACAGGAATGTGTTCTGAAGCCCAGTTATACATTTGAGTTGCAGTCAAAATGTGATCCTTTACTGTTGCCTGCAAGCTGGCCCGAGCGACTAGGCGTTTCGCAGTTCCCCCAATACCATCATAGGGGCATTTCCCATGGCTAGTTGCAAAGAAATGCTGTTCTGCATCAAGTCCGTGGTCATTTTGGTGGTGACATAGATTGCTAAAGTTATTGAAATTTTTTTACTGACCAGCTGCTCCATCACTGAAATATATGATCTTCTTAACGGATGGTAGGATTTTTTTAATATGAGATATCATGGTTGAGATAAATGAATGCACAGTAACAGTGTCATGCTTTAGGCAATCTGAAATAATACAAATATTCAAACATTTTAATTCTCCCGCAGATCTGTAATATACCACAAATGGTTGAAGTGTAGCTTGAGAGTTGTCCCAGTGGTGGCCCTGCACCATTAAATTCGGAGAGTAAGTGCGGGAATGACAGTCACAGATTTTTATGATTCAGCCGTCGAATTGAAGGACTGAATTGCCAACCTCTGCTGAGCTGTCAACCGACTTGAATAGTTAAGCTTTGTGAAGTAAATCGCGGTCTTTGGGAATTTGGACTTAATCGCACTGAAAAGCAGCATTAATCTATGTTTTGAACTCAAGATGGGTTCATTCATATCATTAATACCAATGTTAATCACTATTTTCTCTGGTTTAAATGAGACAGTGTACTTTTGAACTAGTCCTCGAGCATGACGCAATTTAGCTCCTGGGGTGGGTTCCACATTAATGCGACTCAGGTTCGAAGCTCCAAAGATGAGTAGCTTAGCTCAGCTTAAAACTACTATATGCAAGGGGCATAACTCTTCTAATCTTTGTATATCCTCTATTTATAGAACAAAAGCTTGGTATTTGCAATTTACAATGAAACATACAATTAACGATCATCACCAGAACATTGAAGTGTAAGGATAAATTCAAAATCTGCATGAAGTGTAACATTCATTCTTTAAAAAACTCAAGTAAAATTTCACATTTAATTAATCATTCATTTATTTTTAATAAACCATTGTAACTGTACCTTAACTATTGCTGTCAATATAAGAGAGCAAAGAAAATCATATACATGGAGGTCCGTAGCCATTGTGTCAATCTAGCAATTAAAACAAATCAAACACTATAGCTTCAAGCCAAAATGGTAAAGGTTGACCTCTTTAGTTTGATTAGAACTATGTAGGTGAATATAAAGGCAGTAAGTTGCTCCCAAGCAAATTAAGTCCAAAATATTCAACAAATCTGTCATCTACAAAATTGTTCATGTACTAATTAATGGTCAGACCGGCCTCTTGAGGAATGTCCATTTGCAGGCCTATAGAGGACGATTTTTTTACATTTACCACTTCAAAGTTCAAAGTTGTTTATTTCCTACCATATTTTACATATATATATAATTTGAAAATGGGCAGTCCATCAAAGGCACAGCCTATGAGTTGATGGACCGACCCCCTAACATACAATATGAGACATTGTACATGCCATAGTGGATGAGAGCTGCTATGATGCTGAAGCTATGACATGTAGTATATAGCATGTAGCTTATACTTACGCACGCACGCACGCACGCACGCACGCACGCACGCACGCACGCACGCACGCACGCACGCACGCACGCACGCACGCACGCACGCACGCACGCACGCACGCACGCACGCACGCACGCACGCACGCACGCACGCACGCATATACACATACACATACATATAGGACACACGATAATTGACACATATACATTTTGTACCATAAATAATGTCCTTATTTGGATGCTTATACTTAAATATGCACATGGGTACACATGCACACACAGGTACACACAGGTACACACACATATACACCTATACCAACATATATGAATGCATACATACACAACAGTTCACTTTATACGTGTACAAACATTCATACATGTATACACACTCACGCACGCATATACATGTACATGTGCATATACTAATACATCATTGTGGTATTCTATGTTGGTTTTAAATGATTTACTATTGGTATGGTACGGAGGGTGGGATGGGGAGGGAAGGGGAAAGCTCATCACTGCAGATAGAGAATTTCAATGGAAAAGTTATCACAGATTATGTTAGATTGTTATATTGGTGTATGCGGGTTCACCTGACATGTCTAAATATAGTAGTAGTAGTAGTCAATATTGTCAATGCTCTGGCTCAGAATCATCAATAATTGAAAAAATTCAGAAATTTAAGATACTTTGGTTTATCTTACTGCCTGAGATTTGCCATTTTGTTTGAGGAAAGCCATATGGCATTAATGTTAACCCTTTACTGGTTAAATTTGTTCAATAAAGTCCAAATATCCGCTTACTTATTTAATGTACATTTGCAGGCACAGACACGGTCATTCCCGAGAATATGCCACTGGAATGACTGTTTCGGTTCCCGCGTCAGTCATTATAGCGGCAAGTTTTCAAAAATACTCCAATCCCCGCCGGCAAATGGACATTGCCCAATAGTCAGGGTCACAGTGTAAAAAATATTTTTTTCGTTCAGAATTTTTGGGGATTTGTAAAACTATATATTTTCGGAAAGCTTTTAATGTGTCAATTTCAAAAACCAATATTTGCATTTGCACAAAAGTCTTCATGGTGGCCATCTTGAATTTCAAAATGGCCGCCATAGAAAATCTTTGAAATCCAATATATCTGCAACCATATGACCTAGATTAATAATTTTGATGTCTATATCTATGTTTTCTGGGTCAGTGAATGCATTGGTAACATTTATAATAAACTTCAAATAACAGAAATCATGTTTTGGTAGATAAGTCCTGAATTAATATGTAATTTACAGACAGCATCTGCAAATTTGTAACTTTTTGTGATAATGTTGCAATGATGAATTTTATTTGGCATATAACAGAGTTATCTCACCAAGTTAATCTAAGTATTCAAGCAACAATCAATGTGCGGCATCAGTTGCGGTCTACCTAGCAACATTGGCGTCATCTTCATCATCTGATATAGAGACATCAACGATTGAGTCATCATCATTTTCATACTGCGCTGATTGACAAAGCTCTGTGCATGGTAAGTCTTTGGATTTGCACGAGCATCGATGAGAGGAACAATTCGATTTGCATTGACACCTAACCATCTCAATGAGAGACTTTGGAGCTGGTAAAACATCTGTTGTTTTTGCCTTTAGTTGGCGACCTGTCTCCTTGTAGTATCCATTCTGTAGTGGATCCAGACACACATGATGTGAAATGGCTGCCTGACCCCACACATTTGCCTGGACTTGTACTCTAAGGACATGCTGTTTCAAATCACCAATAGTAGGCGGTAGACTTTCACTATCAGCAAGCTGCTTACAGAATAAATGCCAACGTAACTCTGGGATGTTCTCGATTCTAATAGACTTTGGACAGTATGCAGCACACGCAAATTTTGCCAGAGTTGAAAGTAGCTCATCTGTGATCTCAGTGCTTCTCGATAAATTTATCAGAGCGTCGATTACATCGCTGTCTGCCTTTAGGAAAAGCTTTAGCCATGTTGATTTACCTATACTAGAGATCCTGCCAATATTGTCTGCTCCAGTAAAGGCATGGAATGATGGTAATGCTCTTACTTTCTCTATGCCTAGAGTTTTTCATATAGGCCGTAGCTTAATGGTACCAGAAACCATTGAGATAGACGTATTCTTAGGTAGATTGTCATAATATGCTATTGCCAGCACTAAGACATCAGTGTCTGGAGAGAAAATCACCAACTCTGCTGTATCAAGATTTCGCTGTGTTGCACATATGGCATGATAGATCATTAATGTATCAGCTTCCTCATGATTGTTGTTCTCAAAATGTAGGCTTCTATTACTTATCGTCTGGCCTGATACTGATGCTATGACCAAGGTAGATGAGTCTTTATTGTACTCAATAGTCTTCTGTGCCAGATACTGCGCAAAGTCATTCTTTGTTTGGTCATGAGACAAAAATCTTGTCATAGGGATATGCTTGATACTGGTATCATCTTTGACTTGATATCTAATTGGATCCTTCCCATGTCGTCGTTTCTCTCTGGTCGTGTTTTTCAGGGAATCTGCTCGATATGTATCAAATGCAAGAATGATCTCATCATATCCTGCTGTCAGACTCATTAACCTGCCATTAAAACATTTACTAAGGTCGTTGACTGTCACAATAGTTGCTGGTTTCTTTGCCAGCTTCTGGACAAGAACCATTCCATCCACAACTTCGATTCTCCTACTAGATTCCTTCGTTGCGATGGCAGTTGCGACGGCAGTTGCTTCTGTTGCAGCTAATAAGAGTGAATCCTCTGTGCTCTCGGTTTGTGGTAGGTCAGCCAGGAGCTTGATTAACTTCAACTTGTCGGTGCACTGTAGGACAGAGCCACACGGAGCAAACAGCGCTCTCGGTGTCAGTGTGAATTCAAAGTTGCCGATCGAATATTTCAAATCAATGTCTCGACTCGCCTTTGCGAGAATCATCAGCCTAGCATATAGATCTTTAGTTTCCTTGAGATCAACAGCTTTGTCACGAATACGTACTGTTGTCTTTTTGTTTCCCGATGTATACATCTTGTTTTTCTCACGCTTCACTGGTGCCCAAAGGCTTACCTCTCCATTAATGCGCTCTTTCACATATTCTTCATATAATGTCTGTCCTCTTTCGTCTACATCCAGGATTTGTGGTACCGACTCTTGTGGTACATAAGCAAGTGAGATAATGTTGTAGATCATGTCACCTTCAGCAGCGAAAGGATTACCATGAGTCAGTATGGCAGCCTTTATCTTGTCGATTGTGGTGTGTTCATGTTTAACAGCACTTGCTCCAATGCCATGGTGATCTCTGACCTTGTCTTCTTGCAAATCAAATTGACACTTGAATTCCCGGGATAACCGTGACAGTTCTGGAGCAGCGAGGAAAAATCGCTGTCTCGCATTTGCATTGTTTGATATTCCAATTAGTCCTGAGTGCACTTTCATCATTTTGTTCAGATGCTCACATGCATGATCCGCACCAATTGAAGTGAATGGAATGTCATTCTTAGTCACTGCAATGTTTTCAGTTTCAAATTCTTGCCATATGTCTGGATGATTCTGCTTGAGTGCATACATATCTGCTATGTATCTTGGCCAAAGAAGTTTGTATTTGATTCTATAAAAAGCAAAGAATAACTTGCTCAGTGCTTCTCCAGCTTCAAGGTGAAGGGTCAGATCAGTATTTCGGGATGCTGCGACAAAGAAAAGGATTGTTTCCACACGGTGCAGATAGTTCATTAATGACTTGAACATCTCATGTTGGGACCTCTTTGTCACCCATGTCTGAAAGAGATTCAGCATATCAGTATTAGACAGCACTTGGAGAAGATTGCTATGAGCCGGCATCACTGATTCTGCCCGGCTGGCTTGGTTTGATTTACTGGATGCCTCTTCTATGTCATCTGTAGCTGATATACATGCATCCCTTAGATTTGGATACTCTGAAGAGTTCGTCAAAGACCAGTTCATACAATGCGATGTAAGAGTTGCATTTCAGGATTTGTGTCGTTCTGGTAGAGCTAAAGACATCAGCCTCGATCCATGCATCGTCTATTCCAGAATTCTCAATAGAAGTACCGAGAGCTCTCAATGCAGCCATGACGACATGGAGTTCACCAAGTCTTGGGATAACACCACTCTTTAAATTGGCGTTGACATCTACAAGCTGCACTGCTTTCTCATACAGGGCCATGTCAAAAGTAATGACTGTTAGATGGTCTTTACCAACAGCCATCTCCTTCAATGTTTGTGCTTGTTTAATTACAGTCATTAGCGTTGACCATTCATGAGCCAGCTCTGGGAGAAGAGGCAATGCACCAACATTGGTTAGAGATCTACTTGATGACAGGAGTGAATTATACCCAGCCCACTCAGGAACCAAACACATCTCTTTCCTTTCATCCATCCTCGCAACAACAGATGCTATGACCCAACCCATATGGGTCAGCTGATAAGAGTCTGCAACACCGGTTTTACTCAACACAAAATTACTTTGCATTCCAGGTTGCGCCTTTGGTTTGACGCATGGCAACATAGATGTGTGTTGTGGTGTAATGGATAAGCTCTGCATCACCAATGTTTAAAGGTGGTGCAATGGATTCCCCGGGTGCAGAAGCTTTTTGATAGACCGCAACAATTGTTCCATGTGTGGTACCTTTACCATCAATGGTATCCTCAGCAAAATCGGTGTTGTCCACAGCAAAGAAAACAAATGTCCCTTTCTTTAGAAATGGTGGTACATACAGATTATTGAATTGTCTCAAGTTTTCGACAACCGAGTTAGCTATTGCTGTTTCTAGAAGCATGGTACGGTGGTAGCATATGCAACAGTTCTGTGCATGAAGAAGATTCACAATCTTCTTATTCCTGGTGTCGTGATGCACAGATAATGCCAATCCTAGAACCTGAGAATTTTCTCTTCTTTGCTGGGATCTGAATTTTTCAGAAGAGGCAGCTTTAGGTTTATGCATCACTTGCCTATCCGATTTAAGTCCAAACATGAGGGTTTGACAAGATGTAAGCACTGCTCTATCAACGAGACACTCTGGTTTTGCTAGCCAAACTATCTACAGGTCCAACCATTATCCATCATATCAGTGTGTATAGTTCACATGGGATGTCATCCATATTGCTGGAAACAAGGACTGAACCAGGTTCACCATCATTCTTAGTGAATGTTGTGATGCTTTTTCGAACAATCTGTGCTGCCCTATAGATCTCCTTCATGCCTTCCATACCATCATCTTCACACATCGCAGAATGAATCCATTTCTTCATCACATGCTTCTAGCGAGTACAGAACGACACACTTGCGCCTGTCCTTTTGAAGGACAGATCTTACATGATTTAGCTCAGAAACGATTTTCTCTTTCAGCCACTGCCTACTAAATGTAGGTGAATGATTGTCCAAGGATTTACGGTCAAACATGTTTATATATGTTATTTCTATGTCAGTCATAGACAGATAAGCCCCATTTCGGGTGTGTGTATCAACAATATGGATAATTTCAATCAGACATGCCATTTGCCGGGAGAGATCATTCTCAGCATTTCTTGTAGTATCTGAATCTCGTAAAATGTTGAAAACATGCTTCCTCCAGCATGGCTTGTGATACCGGACATCAATTGCATGTGCATCACACGGGGAAAGCGAGGTATTTAATCTAGTACGTAATGCTGTATCTTGTGCTATTTCCAATGCATCTCTTAGGGCTTTACCAGCATTATGAGTTCGTAATTTGAACAACTGCTGATTATGATCGTCTGTCTGGCAGAAGAAACACAGTTCCTTACACGGTGGAATTGTCGAGGAACGTGTAAATACTGAAGTTGATGTCGATGCCTCATCAATAGCACTTTTCCTCTTTATCCCACGTTTCTTAGTAATGTAAGACCCACTAGATAGTGCATCCTCTATGCGATTTCGTGCACGTCGTATTTCTTCTTTGTTAGTGGCAGTAGAGTAACAACTGCGATGCCAACCCGCTTTACGTGAAGATAGGTCACCATATGTGCAAAGTCTAAGTCTTTCCTGAATTTCAATGTATGAACCATCTTTCAATGTTGCTCTCTCTTCGACTGCTTGCAACAAATTGGTAAATGAGTCTATTCTTGGATGCTGCACCATTGGTCCTTTAACAGTAGCATCTGTCTCGCATAAAATGCATAGCTTCCAGTTTGTTAACTCCTGTGTTGCATCAAGCTGTACATCGCTCATGATTTACTCAAATTTTATGACAAAATATATTTGATCAATGCTTATTACAAGATTACAAACGATAATCCTGAAGATTATTGCAGTCTGATTATGCTTATTGTAAATCTATGAGTAGACGATCATTTGAACAACTTTTCTGCAAAAATTTGCTTTCAGTTTACTTTTACTGGTGAATTTGAAAATTACCCTGGGCCATCCATTATTGTAAAATTGTGACACGCCGCTCACCATATACATACTCTGTCATAATATGTTTATTAATAAACATGATGACAATGTGATTACGTAGATAAGAGGCCATTGGTCTATATCATCATTCTATCCCCTCTATAGGATTACTATGGGCTACTGTTACCGTTAAATATTGTAACAAATATTGATTTAGAAAAAAGGTGCAACATTTGCAGATGTTGTGTGAGAATTGCTTATTATTTTGGGAATTATCAACCAAAACATTATTTCTGGCACTTGAAGTTTATTATAAATGTTACCAATGCATTCGTTGACCCAGAAAACCTAGATATAGACATCAAAATTGTGAATTTAGGGTACATGGTTGCAGATATATTGGATTTCGAAGGATTTAGATGGCGGCCATTTTGAAAATTCAAGATGGCCGCCATGAAGACATTTATGCAAATGCAAACATTGGTTTTTGAAATTGGCATATAAAATGCTTTGCAAAAATATATAGTGTTACAAATCCCCAAAAATTCTGAACGAAAATACATAGTGAACCCTACTATAAGATCACTTAAGGGACCGCTTTTGGCTGACTATCATGAAAGGGTTAATGTAGAATGATTGATCAATCGGCATAATTTCAAAGTCACGAGGGACTAGATGGTCAGGAAGATTAAAATGTTTGGAAACATGTGTGTCTTCCTCTAGCCTAATATCTGAGAGGTGTCGGGTTGCCCGCCATCTTAATGGACATTTGGTTTCGCCGACATACTGTTTTTGGCACAATTTGCATGAAATTGGATAAATAACATTTTCAGAGTCACAATCTAGATTAGACTGAAGTTGGAACTTGCTTTTGTTCTGAAAGCTTGTGGTTTGGGAGAAATTCATCTAACTTGCACCTTTTCTTTCCGCATTTGCGGGATTCACCTACACCTATAATCGGACGATTTTGAGAAATTTTGGTAGGCCGATGATTTGAGGCATTATCTGGAATGATTTCCAAGCCGTCCAATGTTTCAGATTTGATTTTGCGCAAGAATCGTGGGGAGTAACCTCGTGGTTTGAGGGCTTTGAATAGGGTAGAGCACGCTTCTTCAAAGTTTTTCCTATCACTCGAGTTCCTGTGAAAACAGGTTATTTGCGATTTTACAATTCCTTTAAAAGTGTGCGGCGGATGGAAAGATTTTTTGTGTAAAAGCTGATGGCGAATCAGTTAGTTTGAAATACACTTTGTAGTCTAAGTAGCCAGTTGTTTCATACTTTAGACCGTTATATACAGTTACATCCAGGAAATCTACAGACATCTCGTCAATGGTTGCTTTTAAAGGCCCACCTTGACTATAAAAGGCACCAGATGGCGCTGGTGTCACATCTATCAAAATCTAAACACCTTTCACATCTAGGTAGCATATTTTAAAAAATAAGGTATAAAACCCTTACAGATTTCTTAGATATTTGCACAGTACATTCTTGGTGTAGCACTGGTACTGCCATCTCGAAAAAATTGTTGGAAAATATTCATTTAAGTGAGAATTAGCTCAAATAAACATGAGAGCTGAATAAAATTTGAATTTAGTGGGTGGAGCTAAAGTTGTGACATCATATTGCAGGAAAATGTGCTGTGAATGATTTATGAGTGTAAACAGCTGATAGCACGCACGTGTATTATCCCACATGTATTATCCCACGTCATATGTGGACAGAACATGCAGTAATAAATAAATAAACACATTACCTTGATAAGAAGTGGATTCTTATTGCCACCTATAGCTGCAAATAAGGGTGTTGTAAGCTGTTAGGCAGCAACAGCCTTCAGCAACAGTGTTTTTGTAAACTGTATATTAGCCGTCCTAATACTGGCTTTGTAACGATTAATCTTTTGATATCAGTGTGACAAGTGTTGCAGAAAACTGTTGCTGCATTTGACAGTAACAGATATCCCCATTGACATTTTCAAAATGACCACATTAAGAATACTGCATGCATCGCTATCTAATAAAACGTGCTAATACCGCAATACTGAGCTAAATGTATTGCTAGATAAATTGGCTTACGCGTTTGACAGCTGAATTTCTGCAGCCTACATTTTCCATAGGGTTTAACTCTGGATATATACTGAATATTTTGGAAACAATTTGACTAACATAGCCACCAACCACTTTCAGTCAAGTTGTTTTCAAAATATTCAACAGTAATTGTCAGTTGAAATTATTGGCTGATGGCTTGCAGCAGTCAGACAGTTAATGATGAATTAATTAAATTTGAAGGAGTATGTGAATATAGTACACATGTGTATAATGCTACTATGCATAGGGTGGACTGTCCTACTCTATAGTGAATCAGTCATCTAGGTATATAGGCTGTGTATAGCGGCCAGGTGCTGAGCTGTCAGATGGTAGGCTATTTTGCTACTTATCGCGCATGCACCATACGCGTCATGATAGAAGCTCCGCCTCATAGGGTATGAATTTCATCTCAACCCAGGGAGTGAGACTTGCGGCTTTAATTTGATATTTGGATCGTGATTGTTTAGAATTTCGAAAAATTCATCAAACTGCTTTTGTGTGTTGCCAAATCATGAAAATGTCATCAAGGTACCTGCGATAAATGAGAGGCTGTTTTGGACACTTTTCTAACGCTTCCTCCTCCCACTCTGCTACGTAAATATTGGCAAAACATGGGCTAAAGCGCTTGCCCATCGTGAAGCCACAAATTTGTTGGTAAATTTCGCCATCGAATTCAAAATCATTGCCTTTCAGACTCAGCTCTAATTGAGCTATTACTGCTCTGTCTGGCCTGTTGGTATCTGGGTAGTTCATGAATGCTTTATGGATAGAATTTATACCCTTCTCGATGTCAATGTTTGTATACATAGCATCGATGTCAAGCGTAACCAGGAATAAATTTGTAGGTATCCAGGTCTCAGAGACCTGGGATAAGAAGTCTTCTGTGTTTTTCAAGAAGCTTGGGTGTCTATTTGCTATTGGCTGTAGATGGTAATCGATGTATTCACTGATTCTGTAGGATTCTGAACCACAATCAGAGATTATAGGTCGCCCGGGTGGTGACATTGGGTCCAACCACGAATCTATGGGTTTATGAATTTTTGGCAAAAGATAGAAAGTCCGTGGTTTTGACTCAAGCTTAGCAAAGAGGTACTTACATGTATGTTGCTTTTCAGTGATCTTCTGGCTATCGAGCAATTTTTTAAGAATGTCATTAAATTTGCTGCAATTATTTGTGGCTCACTTAGTTTCTGGTAATGCTTTGGGTTACTAAGTTGTCGTTGTGCTTCACATTTATTGTTATCTTTAAGTATTATTACAGTCGCTGATCCTTTATCCGCAGGTTTGATGACAATTTCGCTGTTTTTAGACAATTCAATTTGGGCGTGGCGTTCTTCATAGGGTAAATTTGGTTGATTATTAGGAAATGTAGAATTTTTAACACGTTCTGAAAAAGAGTTCTATGCTTTGACCGATCGCTGGGTCCAGGAGTTTTACGTTTGGTGCCCAGCCAGTTTTTTCAATGAATGGTGGAATGTTACTATTAGAGTTACGAAAGAAGTCTGCTAACTTAATACGGTGACTAAATTCAGATGTTTCCATACAGCCATTATCTAAAAGACCATCCAAACCGGTTTTAGGTTTTGGTGTTGGGACAAACGTAAGACCGAAATTGAGCAGTGACTGCTCTGCTTCACCTAATGGGGAGCCAGTTAGATTGACAATATTCCTGCCCAGTCCTGTTTCCGGGCGGATGTTCCCTTGGCCCCTGTCTAGTTTAAATTTAGAAATTTAAGCCAGGCAGAATACATAGAGTTAGCTGTCTTTTCAGTCCAATGTATGTTATCCTTAACACCATTAAATTCGGAGAGTCTAAGTGCAGGAATGACAGTCACAGATTTTGATGATTCAGCCGTCGAATTGAAGGACTGAATTGCCAACCTCTGCTGAGCTGTCAACCGACTTGAATAGTTAAGCTTTGTGAAGTAAATCGCGGTCTTTGGGAATTTGGACTTAATCGCACTGAAAAGCAGCATTAATCTATGTTTTGAACTCGAGATGGGTTCATTCGTATCATTAATACCAATGTTAATCACTATTTTCTCTGGTTTAAATGAGACAGTGTACTTTTGAACTAGTCCTCTAGCATGACACAATTTAGCTCCTGGGTAGCAGGCAACTTGCGTTTCAGGGTGGGCTCCACATTAATGCGACTCAGGTTCGAAGCTCCAAAGATGAGTAGCTCAGCTCAGCTTAAAACTACTATATGCAAGGGGCATAACTCTCAAATCTTTGTATATTCTCTATTTATAGAACAAAAGCTTGGTCTTTCAATTTACAATGAAACATACAATTGACGATCATCACCAGAACATTGAAGTGTAATGATAAATTCAAAATCTGCATGAAGTTTAACACTCCTTCTTTAAAAAACTCAAGTAAAATTTCACATTTAATTAATCATTCATTTATTTTTAATAAACCATTGTAACTGTACCTTAACTATTGCTGTCAATATAAGAGAGCAAAGAAAAGCATATACATGGAGGTCCGTCGCCATTGTGTCAATCTAGCAATTAAAACAAATCAAACACTATAGCTTCAAGCCAAAATGGTAAAGGTTGACCTCTTTAGTTTGATTAGAACTATGTAGGTGAATATAAAGGCAGTAAGTTGCTCCCAAGCAAATTAAGTCCAAAATATTCAACAAATCATTACATCATCTACAAAATTGTTCATGTACTAATTAATGGTCAGAACGGCCAAATCCGGGCTCTTGAGGAATGTCCATTTGCACGCCTAGAGAGGACAATTTTTTCACATTTACCACTTCAAAGTTCAAAGTTGTTTATTTCATACCATATTTTACAGATATATATAATTTGAAAATGGGCAGTCCATCAAAGGCACAGCCTATGAGTTGATGGACCCCCTAACATACAATATGAGACAGTGTACATGCCATAGAGGATGAGAGCTGCTATGATGCTGAAGCTATGACATGTAGTATATAGCATGTAGCTTATACTTATGCATGCATGCATGCACACACACATGCACGCACACACACATACACATACAGACACGCATATACACATACAGACACGCATATACACATACATATACACATAGGACACACGATAATTGACACATATACATTTTGTACCATAAATAATGTCCTTATTTGGATGCTTATACTTAAATATGCACATAGGTACACATGCACACACAGGTACACACACATATACACCTATACCAACATATATGAATGCATACATACACAACAATTCACTTTATACGTGTACAAACATTCATACATGTATACACACTCACGCACGCATATACATGTACATCTGCATATACTAATACATCATTGTGGTATTCTATGTTGGTTTTGAATGATTTACTATTGGTAGAGCACGCTTCTTCAAGTTTTTCCTATCACTCGAGTTCCTGTGAAAACAGATTATTTCGATTTTACAATTCCTTTAAAAGTATGCGGCGGATGGAAAGATTTTTTGTGTAAAAGCTGATGCGAATCAGTTAGTTTGAAATACACTTTGTAGTCTAAGTAGCCAGTTGTTTCATACTTTAGACCTTTATATACAGTTACATCCAGGAAATCTACAGACATCTCGTCAATGGTTGCTTTTAAAGGCCCACCTTGACTATAAAAGGCACCAGATGGCGCTGGTGTCACATCTATCAAAATCTAAACACCTTTCACATCTAGGTAGCATATTTAAAAAAATAAGGTATAAAACCCTTACAGATTTCTTAGATATTTGCACAGTGCATTCTTGGTGTAGCACTGGTACTGCCATCTCGAAAAAATTGTTGGAAAATATTCATTTAAATGAGAATTAGCTCAAATAAACATGAGAGCGGAATAAAATTTGAATTTAGTGGGTGGAGCTAAAGTTGTGACATCATATTGGGTCATTCCATACCAAATCACCCAGAATATAAAAATCTTCCCGGGTGACCATCTCTGATTTTTATTAAATTTCACCCAGATCCACATATATGGAAATGATACCTGCATGAAAAATTTCATTGCAAAATTCCAATTAGTTTTTAAGTTATGGTTGATTGATTTTAGGGGGCGTGACACTTTTTTTGCACTCGCGAATCTAGTGAGTGATTTGGAAGGATATTTAAACGCTGATAACTTTCTTAATATTGAAGATATTACGCTGAAATTTGCTGTGCCACCTAACTGATGCATGAGGAGTCTGGAACTGAGCGCATTTCCTGGATATCTCTGCCAGCTCCAGAGGTGGAGGACTCTAAATTTGGGCGTTTATCCATTCAAAAACAATTTTTATCAGATTTCAGTGAACCAGTACTACCTGACTCTTTATCACAAGCACTAGATGTAAGTTGTTTTGAAGTATGTATATGTAGGTGTTGCTGTGGAAGAAAGCTTATGTGAATCAGGTACAATATTAAAGTGTGGCTGGTGTCCACATAACAGATGAGAACAAAAGATCCGAAAATTTGGCCTTCATATTAGGGATGGTTTACCCATGTGGGCAATTACCTATCATCAGGAGCTTTGAATATGATTAACATACATATATTAGCTGTATATGTACCAAGTTATAACTTTGTGGCTCAATTCCTTCAACCGTAGATAAAGTTCGATATCTACCCTATTTTCCAGAAATCGAACCAACCAAAATGAAGTGTTAATTAACGTATCAACACTTTCAAACCAAAAATACATTGATTTATACATTGCACTATCAATTATCAATGCCTCAATCACAGGCATTCACATCTACATACCACATGCAATGTAACTTACTAAGAATATAAATAAATGCTTATAAAAACTCACATGGTCATGAATGCAAATATTACAAAAATGCTGTGGTAATTTCTGTTGAATTTGCATGTAATTCTGCGGTGAAGGTTTATATTATCGAGCACTGTGTCCTTGTAGTTCCGGAGCACCAATCAAGCAAATGATATGTTGAAATGGCACCCAGCATTGATCCTTTCGTGAAACTGAAGGCTAGGAGAGAAATCCTTTACTGGAGCGTTTCATACAGTCAACAAGTACATCACTCTGTTCATCAGACCGCTCAACAATACTTCCAACATACCATTCCTTGTCATACATACATGCTACATATTTTCCAGGTTGCAACTGATCATGATGTTGAGAATCAGGCAGGATACTATGAAGTGATGATGGCTGTTTCTCACCATGGGTGCCCATAGTAAAATCCCTATCAGCTGAGATCCGTTTCATCTTCACTTCGACTTCGGATACAGAAATAAAGCAATGATGCGACCGGGTGCCTGAAAGTCTTTACTGAATCAAATCATGAAGTTAATTCAAACCTGGCTGCATTATCTGCAACATCGTTATCAGAAACAAAGAAAAATTTAACCACAGGAATGTGTTCTGAAGCCCAGTTATACATTTGAGTTGCAGTCAAAATGTGATCCTTTACTGTTGCCTGCAAGCTGGCCCGAGCGACTAGGCGTTTCACAGTTCCCCCAATACCATCACAGGGGCATTTCCCATGGCTAGTTGCAAAGAAATGCTGTTCTGCATCAAGTCCGTGGTCATTTTGGTGGTGACATAGATTGCTAAAGTTATTGAAATTTTTATACTGACCAGCTGCTCCATCACTGAAATATATGATCTTCTTAACGGATGGTAGGATTGTTTTAATATGAAATATCATGGTTGAGATAAATGAATGCACAGTAACAGTGTCATGCTTTAGGCAATCTGAAATAATACAAATATTCAAACATTTTAATTCTCCCGCAGATCTGTAATATACCACAAATGGTTGAAGTGTAGCTTGAGAGTTGTCCCAGTGGTGGCCCTGCACCATTAAATTCGGAGAGTAAGTGCGGGAATGACAGTCACAGATTTTGATGATTCAGCCGTCGAATTGAAGGACTGAATTGCCAACCTCTGCTGAGCTGTCAACCGACTTGAATAGTTAAGCTTTGTGAAGTAAATCGCGGTCTTTGGGAATTTGGACTTAATCGCACTGAAAAGCAGCATTAATCTATGTTTTGAACTCGAGATGGGTTCATTCGTATCATTAATACCAATGTTAATCACTATTTTCTCTGGTTTAAATGAGACAGTGTACTTTTGAACTAGTCCTCTAGCATGACGCAATTTAGCTCCTGGGATGGGTTCCACATGAATGCGACTCGGGTTCGAAGCTCCAAAGATGAGTAGCTTAGCTCAGCTTAAAACTACTATATGCAAGGGGAATAACTCTTCAAATCTTTGTATATCCTCTATTTATAGAACAAAAGCTTGGTATTTGCAATTTACAATGAAACATACAATTAACGATCATCACCAGAACATTGAAGTGTAATGATAAATTCAAAATCTGCATGAAGTGTAACATTCATTCCTTAAAAAACTCAAGTAAAATTTCATATTTAATTAATCATTCATTTATTTTTAATAAACCATTGTAACTGTACCTTAACTATTGCTGTCAATATAAGAGAGCAAAGAAAAGTATATATTTGGAGGTCCGTAGCCATTGTGTCAATCTAGCAATTAAAACAAAACAAACTTCATATAGCTTGAAGCCAAAATGGTGAAGGTTGACCTCTTTAGTTTGATTAGAACTATGTAGGTGAATATAAAGGCAGTAAGTTGCTCCCAAGCAAATTAAGTCCAAAATATTCAACAAATCATTACTTACATCATCTACAAAATTGTTCATGTACTAATTAATGGTCAGACCGGCCTCTTGAGGAATGTCCATTTGCAGGCCTAGAGAGGACAATTTTTTAACATTTACCACTTCAAAGTTCAAAGTTGTTTATTTCATACCATATTTTACATATATATATAATTTGAAAATGGGCAGTCCATCAAAGGCACAGCCTATGAGTTGATGGACCCCCTAACATACAATATGAGACAGTGTACATGCCATAGAGGATGAGAGCTGCTATGATGCTGATGCTATGACATGTAGTATATAGCATGTAGTTTATACTTATGCATGCACGCACGCACACATACACGCACGCATGCACACACATATACACATACAGTCACGCATATACACATACACACACACATATACACATACATATACATATAGGACACACGATAATTGACACATATACATTTTGTACCATAAATAATGTCCTTATTTGGATGCTTATACTTAAATATGCACATAGCTACACATGCACACACAGGTACACACACATATACACCTATACCAACATGTATGAATGCATACATACACAACAGTTCACTTTATACGTGTACAAACATGCATACATGTATACACACTCACGCACGCATATACATGTACATCTGCATATACTCATACATCATTGTGGTATTCTATGTTGGTTTTGAATGATTTACTATTGGTAGAGCACGCTTCTTCAAGTTTTTCCTATCACTCGAGTTCCTGTGAAAACAGATTATTTCGATTTTACAATTCCTTTAAAAGTATGCGGCGGATGGAAAGATTTTTTGTGTAAAAGCTGATGCGAATCAGTTAGTTTGAAATACACTTTGTAGTCTAAGTAGCCAGTTGTTTCATACTTTAGACCTTTATATACAGTTACATCCAGGAAATCTACAGACATCTCGTCAATGGTTGCTTTTAAAGGCCCACCTTGACTATAAAAGGCACCAGATGGCGCTGGTGTCACATCTATCAAAATCTAAACACCTTTCACATCTAGGTAGCATATTTAAAAAAATAAGGTATAAAACCCTTACAGATTTCTTAGATATTTGCACAGTGCATTCTTGGTGTAGCACTGGTACTGCCATCTCGAAAAAATTGTTGGAAAATATTCATTTAAATGAGAATTAGCTCAAATAAACATGAGAGCTGAATAAAATTTGAATTTAGTGGGTGGAGCTAAAGTTGTGACATCATATTGGGTCATTCCATACCAAATCACCCAGAATATAAAAATCTTCCCGGGTGACCATCTCTGATTTTTATTAAATTTCGCCCAGATCCACATATATGGAAATGATACCTGCATGAAAAATTTCATTGCAAAATTCCAATTAGTTTTTAAGTTATGGTTGATTGATTTTAGGGGGCGTGACACTTTTTTTGCACTCGCGAATCTAGTGAGTGATTTGGATGGATATTTAAACGCTGATAACTTTCTTAATATTGAAGATATTACGCTGAAATTTGCTGTGCCACCTAACTGATGCATGAGGAGTCTGGAACTGAACGCATTTCCTGGATATCTCTGCCAGCTCTAGAGGTGGAGGACTCTAAATTTGGGCGTTTATCCATTCAAAAACAATTTTTATCAGATTTCAGTGAACCAGTACTACCTGACTCTTTATCACAAGCACTAAATGTAACTTGTTTTGAAGTATGTATATGTAGGTGTTGCTGTGGAAGAAAGCTTATGTGAATCAGGTACAATATTAAAGTGTGGCTGGTGTCCACATAACAGATGAGAACAAAAGATCCGAAAATTTGGCCTTCATATTAGCGATGGTTTACCCATGTGGGCAATTACCTATCATCAGGAGCTTTGAATATGATTAACATACATATATTAGCTGTATATGTACCAAGTTATAACTTTGTGGCTCAATTCCTTCAACCGTAGATAAAGTTCGATATTACCCTATTTTCCAGAAATCGAACCAACCAAAATGAAGTGTTAATTAACGTATCAACACTTTCAAACCAAAAATACATTGATTTATACATTGCACTATCAATTATCAATGCCTCAATCACAGGCATTCACATCTACATACCACATGCAATGTAACTTACTAAGAATATAAATAAATGCTTATAAAAACTCACATGGTCATGAATGCAAATATTACAAAAATGCTGTGGTAATTTCTGTTGAATTTGCATGTAATTCTGCGGTGAAGGTTTATATTATCGAGCACTGTGTCCTTGTAGTTCCGGAGCACCAATCAGGCAAATGATATGTTGAAATGGCACCCAGCATTGATCCTTTCGTGAAACTGAAGGCTAGGAGAGAAATCCTTTACTGGAGCGTTTCATACAGTCAACAAGTACATCACTCTGTTCATCAGACCGCTCAACAATACTTCCAACATACCATTCCTTGTCATACATACATGCTACATATTTTCCAGGTTGCAACTGATCATGATGTTGAGAATCAGGCAGGATACTATGAAGTGATGATGGCTGTTTCTCACCAAGGGTGCCCATAGTAAAATCCCTATCAGCTGAGATCCGTTTCATCTTCACTTCGACTTCGGATACAGAAATAAAGCAATGATGCGACCGGGTGCCTGAAAGTCTTTACTGAATCAAATCATGAAGTTAATTCAAACCTGGCTGCATTATCTGCAACATCGTTATCAGAAACAAAGAAAAATTTAACCACAGGAATGTGTTCTGAAGCCCAGTTATACATTTGAGTTGCAGTCAAAATGTGATCCTTTACTGTTGCCTGCAAGCTGGCCCGAGCGACTAGGCGTTTCACAGTTCCCCCAATACCATCACAGGGGCATTTCCCATGGCTAGTTGCAAAGAAATGCTGTTCTGCATCAAGTCCGTGGTCATTTTGGTGGTGACATAGATTGCTAAAGTTATTGAAATTTTTATACTGACCAGCTGCTCCATCACTGAAATATATGATCTTCTTAACGGATGGTAGGATTGTTTTAATATGAGATATCATGGTTAAGATAAATGAATGCACAGTAACAGTGTCATGCTTTAGGCAATCTGAAATAATACAAATATTCAAACATTTTAATTCTCCCGCAGATCTGTAATATACCACAAATGGTTGAAGTGTAGCTTGAGAGTTGTCCCAGTGGTGGCCCTGCACCATTAAATTCGGAGAGTCTAAGTGCGGGAATGACAGTCACAGATTTTGATGATTCAGCCGTCGAATTGAAGGACTGAATTGCCAACCTCTGCTGAGCTGTCAACCGACTTGAATAGTTAAGCTTTGTGAAGTAAATCGCGGTCTTTGGGAATTTGGACTTAATCGCACTGAAAAGCAGCATTAATCTATGTTTTGAACTCGAGATGGGTTCATTCGTATCATTAATACCAATGTTAATCACTATTTTCTCTGGTTTAAATGAGACAGTGTACTTTTGAACTAGTCCTCTAGCATGACGCAATTTAGCTCCTGGGATGGGTTCCACATGAATGCGACTCGGGTTCGAAGCTCCAAAGATGAGTAGCTTAGCTCAGCTTAAAACTACTATATGCAAGGGGAATAACTCTTCAAATCTTTGTATATCCTCTATTTATAGAACAAAAGCTTGGTATTTGCAATTTACAATGAAACATACAATTAACGATCATCACCAGAACATTGAAGTGTAATGATAAATTCAAAATCTGCATGAAGTGTAACATTCATTCTTTAAAAAACTCAAGTAAAATTTCATATTTAATTAATCATTCATTTATTTTTAATAAACCATTGTAACTGTACCTTAACTATTGGTGTCAATATAAGAGAGCAAAGAAAAGTATATATCTCGAGGTCCGTAGCCATTGTGTCAATCTAGCAATTAAAACAAAACAAACTTCATATAGCTTAAAGCCAAAATGGTGAAGGTTGACCTCTTTAGTTTGATTAGAACTATGTAGGTGAATATAAAGGCAGTAAGTTGCTCCCAAGCAAATTAAGTCCAAAATATTCAACAAATCATTACTTACATCATCTACAAAATTGTTCATGTACTAATTAATGGTCAGACCGGCCTCTTGAGGAATGTCCATTTGCAGGCCTAGAGAGGACAATTTTTTAACATTTACCACTTCAAAGTTCAAAGTTGTTTATTTCATACCATATTTTACATATATATATAATTTGAAAATGGGCAGTCCATCAAAGGCACAGCCTATGAGTTGATGGACCCCCTAACATACAATATGAGACAGTGTACATGCCATGCCATAGTGGATGAGAGCTGCTATGATGCTGAAGCTATGACATGTAGTATACGCACGCACGCACGCACGCACGCACGCACGCACGCACGCACGCACGCACGCACGCACGCACGCACGCACGCACGCACGCACGCACGCACATACACATACACATACACGCATATACACATACACATACATATAGGACACACGATAATTGACACATATACATTTTGTACCATAAATAATGTCCTTATTTGGATGTTTATACTTAAATATGCACATAGCTACACATGCACACACAGGTACACACACATATACACCTATACCAACATATATGAATGCATACATACACAACGGTTCACTTTATACGTGTACAAACATTCATACATGTATACACACTCACGCACGCATATACATGTACATCTGCATATACTAATACATCATTGTGGTATTCTATGTTGGTTTTAAATGATTTACTATTGGTATGGTACGGAGGGTGGGATGGGGAGGGAAGGGGATAGGCTGGTACCCGACTCCTCATACCCTCGCTGGCGATTCTCTGGCTCAGGATATGGGGGCCGTCCAAAATTTAAAAAGTTGCGCTATTAATCTAGATTATTTTCTTGAAGGATAGTAGGCGCATTTCCAAATTTTGTTACCAGTTTTCGTTCATCGCTCAGTAGAAGGCTTGGGCCACATATTTACTTCTTATGTGACTCTTCTAGTTTATTTTACGGAAATATTTGTATAAATTGAATAAAGTATACCAGTATTTCCTTGAAAATCATCTACCACTGAAGGTGGTTGGGAGGGTGGGTGGTAGGGGAGGGTTTGTGATTGGTGGAGGCAATTGAAAATAGTTCCAGCAGGGGACCCTGCGAAGCTTTGAAAATTTGATTTATTGATCACTTTCTGTATCATGATTCCATCACATGTTGAATATTTTGAAACTAAAATTACTGGAATTGTGGAGGCTGGCTCAGCATCTTACAATAATATTATTTGTGTCAATATATCTGACAGGTTGCTCGTATCATATGGTCACATTTCTGCACCATTGGGTTAATATAATTTGAATAATGAGGGGCACCCCAGAGCACTGCCCCCTCCACCCCCTCCCACCCAACCACCCAGCTGAAGTATATATAAGGCACCATGGAATGATGGATGCCAATTTCTTTTTAAAAATCAGCTTCATTGCCATAATCCATATAATAATGATATATCTGATTTTCACCATTGACCAACCATTAAAACCATTATTGATGTTAATTCTCTCCAGGTAAATAACTATAATCTACACATGCACCACTGATCCTGTGATCATGTAGGCCTTTGGATCAGTAAAGGATAACTCATTTATTAATGGTAATTGATCCAGATTGATCCATTTGGATCACTTGTCTTTCACAAGTAGCAAATCTAAATATATAAAAAGGGCATACATTTACTGCTTACTTTATCAAATACCTGTAATCAGTAGCTAGTGCAATCTGTGAAAGGTTATTGTTGAAATTAAAGTTGTTGTTAATTATGCCAACATTTACATGTAAGTCATAAGATCTAGAAATTTAGTTTGAAAATACAAATATTTGGACCTGAAATGTGCAAATTTGTGATTATTAGCTAAGTTACACAGAAATGTAAACATTTTGACAGTTAAATGAGAATCTGGTTTTGAAATACCAAGGATTTAAATGGAAATGTGAAGATTGTACAAAATCCAGGCAAGTATTATGAAAATTTATGTCAGAAATATAAAAGGTTTCAGCCTGAAACAAGGGCATTTTGGTTTAAATCAGATTAATTTCAGGCCACGCATAAATTATAGTTTATTTGGGGTAACCAACTTAATATTTTGGTTATGTATGCTTATATATCCAAAATATATTATAGGGTTTAATACTACAAACAGACCATAAGTGGTCTCTGTGATCTTGAGACATGATACCCAGACTGCCAGAGATCAAAGTAGACTTTGGAACCAAGAGGCACAATGGGTATGGTGGGCCTGTATCACTCACCTAGGATATCAGTATTTGTACAAGAAACATTTAAAATTGGGTTTCAAACACAGAATATGGCTGGAATCATGGAAATTTGTACTTAGATGCAGAAATTGGTGTTGAAATGCAAACATTTCTGGCTGAAATTTGTAAATTTTGTGTTGAAAGCATAAGTTTAGAGAAATATATACATTTTGACAGGTAATATGTGTATCTGGGCTCAAAATGTTAAATCTGTAATGGACCATTTCGTAAAATATCAGCCAGTGTTTAAAATTTAACAACAAATTAGAAAATTTTGACCTAAAATGAAAGAATATGTGTGAAAATACACAAATTTGGTACTGAAATCTGTGAATTTGGGATATAAGCAAATGTTTACCAAGAAATATATAGATTTTCACAGTTAATAAGAATATCTGGGTTCAAAATGCTAAAAAAAATTCAAATGACCAGTAATCTGAAAATTTAAGCTGGAAATGTGAAGATTCTGGTCAGAAACATGCAGTCTTTGACAGGAAACAAGAAAATTTGGACTAAAAAGCAACTGCTTTGTTTAGAAACAAAACATATTGGTGCAAAATGCAAAAGTAAGACAGTTTAGGCTGAGCATACACACATTTCTGTATGAAGAATTGATATCTATGTTCCAAATATGAACATTTTAACAGGAAACATGAATAGTTTAGGTTAAAAAATTTAAGAATTTAGGCCCAAAATGGCAAAACTTGGATATGAAATGATGGCCACTGACCAATAATGTCAAATTCCTATTCAACAGGCCCAAAACCTATATTATTGCCATGCTCACTGAAAATTCATCAACTAAGAGAGCCAAGTCTAACTCTTTAATTCCACTCGTTTGTTTTTGGGTTTCCCCGGGCTAAAAATTGACAACCAATAGAAATATTTGGTCTTACGCGTGTGCGGCTTATCAGCATTAGCCAATCAGCACCATGGACTCTGTAGCCCTTACCGGCTCCGCTATTGTGACTATGAGCAATTGGAGTCGGGTACCAGCTTAGGAAGGGGAAAGCTCATCACTGCAGATAGAGAATTTCAATGGAAAAGTTATCACAGATTATGTTCGATTGTTATATTGGTGTATGCGGTTTCACCTGACATGTCTAAATATAGTAGTAGTAGTAGTAGTAGTAGTAGTAGTAGTAGTAGTAGTAGTAGTAGTAGTAGTAGTAGTAGTAGTCAATATTGTCAATGCTCTGGCTCAGAATCTTCAATAATTGAAAAAATTCAAAAAGTTAAGATACTTTGGTTTATCTTACTGCCTGAGATTAGTCATTTTGTTTGAGGAAAGCCATATGGCATTAATGTTAACCCTTTACTGGTTAAATTTGTTCAATAAAGTCCAAATATCCGCTTACTTATTTAATGTACATTTGCAGGCACAGACACGGTCATTCCCGAGAATATGCCACTGGAATGACTGTTTCGGTTCCCGCGTCAGTCATTATAGCGGCAAGTTTTCAAAAATACTACAATCCCCGCCGGCAAATGGACATTGCCCAATAGTCAGGGTCACTGAAAAAAAAAATTTTTCGTTCAGAATTTTTGGGGATTTGTAAAACTATATAATTTTCGGAAAGCTTTTAATGTGTCAATTTCAAAAACCAATGTTTGCATTTGCACAAAAGTCTTCATGGTGGCCATCTTGAATTTCAAAATGGCCGCCATAGAAAATCTTTGAAATCCAATATATCTGCAACCATATGACCTAGATTAATAATTTTGATGTCTATATCTATGTTTTCTGGGTCAGTGAATGCATTGGTAACATTTATAATAAACTTCAAATAACAGAAATCATGTTTTGGTAGATAAGTCCTGAATTAATATGTAATTTACAGACAGCATCTGCAAATTTGTAACTTTTTGTGATAATGTTGCAATGATGAATTTTATTTGGCATATAACAGAATTATCTCACCAATTTAATCTAAGTATTCAAGCAACAATCAATGTTGCTGTCTACCTAGCAACATTGGCATCATCTTCATCATCTGATATAGAGACATCAACGATTGAGTCATCATCATCTTCACACTGCGCTGATTGACAAAGCTCAGTGCATGGTAAGTCTGGATTTGCACGAGCATCGATGAGAGGAACAATTCGATTTGCATTGACACCTAACCATCTCAATGAGAGACTTTGGAGCTGGTAAAACATCTGTTGTTTTTGCCTTTAGTTGGCCACCTGTCTCCATGTAGTATCCATTCTGTAGTGGATCCAGAAACACATGATGTGAAATGTCTTTCTGACCCCACACATTTGCCTGGACTTGTACTCTAAGGACATGCTGTTTCAAAGCACCAATAGTAGGCGGTAGACTTTCACTATCAGCAAGCTGCTTACAGAATAAATGCCAACGTAACTCTGGGATGTTCTCGATTCTAATAGACTTTGGACAGTATGCAGCACACGCAAATTTTGCCAGAGTTGAAAGTAGCTCATCTGTGACCTCAGTGCTTCTCGATAAATTTATCAGAGCGTCGATTACATCGCTGTCTGCCTTTAGGAAAAGCTTTAACCATGTTGATATACCTATCCTAGAGATCCTGCCAATATTGTCTGCTCCAGTAAAGGCAATGAATGCGGGTAATGCTCTTACTTTCTCCATGCCTAGAGTTTTTCATATAGGCCGTAGCTTAATGGTACCAGAAACCATTGAGATAGACGTATTCTTAGGTAGATTGTCATAATATGCTATTGCCAGCACTAAGACATCAGTGTCTGGAGAGAAAATCACCAACTCTGCTGTATCAAGATTTCGCTGTGTTGCACATATGGCATGATAGATCATTAATGTATCAGCTTCCTCATGATTTTTGTTCTCAAAATGTAGGCTTCTATTACTTATCGTCTGGCCTGATACTGATGCTATGACCAAGGTAGATGAGTCTTTATTGTACTCAATAGTCTTCTCTGCCAGATACTGCGCAAGGTCATTCTTTGTTTGGTCATGAGACAAAAATCTTGTCATAGGGATATGCTTGATACTGGTATCATCTTTGACTTGATATCTAATTGGATCCTTCCCATGTCGTCGTTCCTCTCTGGTCGTGTTTTTCAGGGAATCTGCTTGATATGTATCAAATACAAGAATGATCTCATCATATCCTGCTGTCAGATTCATTAACCTGTCATTAAAACATTTACTAAGGTCGTTGACTGTCACAATAGTTGCTGGTTTCTTTGCCAGCTTCTGGACAAGAACCATTCCATCCACAATTTCGATTCTCCTACTAGATTCCTTCGTTGCGATGGCAGTTGCGACGGCAGTTGCTTCTGTTGCACCTAATAAGAGTGAATCCTCTGTGCTCTCGGTTTGTGGTAGGTCAGTCAGGAGCTTGATTAACTTCGACTTGTCGGTGCGCTGTAGGACAGAGCCACACGGAGCAAACAGCGCTCTCGGTGTCAGTGTGAATTCAAAGTTGCCGATCGAATACTTCAAATCAATGTCTCGACTCGCCTTTGCGAGAATCATCAGCCTAGCATATAGATCTTTAGTTTCCTTGAGATCAACAGCTTTGTCACGAATACGTACTGTTGTCTTTTTGTTTCCCGATGTATACATCTTGTTTTTCTCACGCTTCACTGGTGCCCAAAGGCTTACCTCTCCATTAATGCGCTCTTTCACATACTCTTCATATAATGTCTGTCCTCTTTCGTCTACATCCAGGATTTGTGATACCGACTCTTGTGGTACATAAGCAAGTGAGATAATGTTGTAGATCATGTCACCTTCAGCAGCGAAAGGATTACCATGAGTCAGTATGGCAGCCTTTATCTTGTCGATTGTGGTGTGTTCATGTTTAACAGCACTTGCTCCAATGCCATGGTGATCTCTGACCTTGTCTTCTTGCAAATCAAATTGACACTTGAATTCCCGGGATAACCGTGACAGTTCTGGAGCAGCGAGGAAAAATCGCCGTCTCGCATTTGCATTGTTAGATATTCCAATTAGTCCTGAGTGCACTTTCATCATTTTGTTCAGATGCTCACATGCATGATCCGCACCAATTGAAGTGAATGGAATGTCATTCTTAGTCACTGCAATGTTTTCAGTTTCAAATTCTTGCCATGTGTCTGGATGATTCTGCTTGAGTGCATACATATCTGCTATGTATCTTGGCCAAAGACGTTTGTATTTGATTCTATCAAAAGCAAAGAATAACTTGCTCAGTGCTTCTCCAGCTTCAAGATGAAGGTTCAGATCAGTATTTCGGGATACTGCGACAAAGAAAAGGATTGTTTCCACACGGTGCAGATAGTTTATTAATGACTTGAACATCTCATGTTGGGACCTCTTTGTCACCCATGTCTGAAAGAGATTCAGCATATCAGTATTAGACAGCACTTGGAGAAGATTGCTATGAGCCGGCATCACTGATTCTGCCCGGCTGGCTTGGTTTGATTTACTGCATGCCTCTTCTATGTCATCTGTAGCTGATATGCATGCATCCCTTAGATTTGGATACTCTTTGAAGAATTCGTCAAAGACCAGTTCATACAATGCGATGTAAGAGTTGCATTTCGGGATTTGTGTCGTTATGGTAGAGCTAAAGACATCAGCCTCGATCCATGCATCGTCTATTCCGGAATTCTCAATAGAAGTACCGAGAGCTCTCAATGCAGCCATGACGACATGGAGTTCACCAAGTTTTGGGATAACACCACTCTTTAAATTGGCGTTGACATCTACAAGCTGCACTGCTTTCTCATACAGAGCCATGTCAAAAGTAATGACTGTTAGATGGTCTTTACCAACAGCCATCTCCTTCAATGTTTGTGCTTGTTTAATTACAGTCATTAGCGTTGACCATTCATGAGCCAGCTCTGGGAGAAGAGGCAATGCACCAACATTGGTTAGAGATCTACTTGATGACAGGAGTGAATTATACCCAGCCCACTCAGGAACCAAACACATCTCTTTCCTTTCATCCATCCTCGCAACAACAGATGCTATGACCCAACCCATATGGGTCAGCTGATAAGAGTCTGCAACACCGGTTTTACTCAACACAAAATTACTTTGCATTCCAGGTTGCGCCTTTGGTTTGATGCATGGCAACATAGATGTGTGTTGTGGTGTGATGGATAAGCTCTTTGCATCACCAATGTTTAAAGGTGGTGCAATGGATTCCCCGGGTGCAGAAGCTTTTTGATAGACCGCAACAATTGTTCCATGTGTGGTACCTTTACCATCAATGGTATCCTCAGCAAAATCGGTGTTGTCCACAGCAAAGAAAACAAATGTCCCTTTCTTTAGCAATGGTGGTACATACAGATTATTGAATTGTCTCATGTTTTCGACAACTGAGTTAGCTATTGCTGTTTCTAGAAACATGGTACGGTGGTAGGATATGCAACAGTTCTGTGCATGAAGACGATTCACAATCTTCTTATTCCTGGTGTCGTGATGCACAGATAAAGCCAATCCTAGAACCTGAGAATTTTCTCTTCTTTGCTGGGATCTGAATTTTTCAGAAGAGGCAGCTTTAGGTTTATGCATCACTTGCCTATCCGATTTAAGTCCAAACATGAGGGTTTGACAAGATGTAAGCACTGCTCTATCAACGAGACACTCTGGTTTTGCTATCCAAACTAGCTACAGGTCCAACCATTATCCATCGTATCAGTGTGTATAGTTCACATGGGATGTCATCCATATTGCTGGAAACAAGGACTGAACCAGGTTCACCATCATTCTTAGTGAATGTTGTGATGCTTTTTCGAACAATCTGTGCTGCCCTATAGATCGCCTTCATGCCTTCCATACCATCATCTTCACACATCGCAGAATGAATCCATTTCTTCCTCACATGCTTCTAGCGAGTACAGAACGGCACACTTGCGCCTGTCCTTTTGAAGGACAGATCTTACATGATTTAGCTCAGAAACGATTTTCTCTTTCAGCCACTGCCTACTAAATGTAGGTGAATGATTGTCCAAGGATTTACGGTCAAACATGTTTATATATGTTATTTCTATGTCAGCCATAGACAGATAAGCCCCATTTCGGGTGTGTGTATCAACAATATGGATAATTTCAATCAGACATGCCATTTGCCGGGAGAGATCATTCTCAGCATTTCTTGTAGTATCTGAATCTCGTAAAATGTTGAAAACATGCTTCCTCCAGCATGGCTTGTGATACCGGACATCAATTGCATGTGCATCACACGGGGAAAGCGAGGTATTTAATCTAGTACGTAATGCTGTATCTTGTGCTATTTCCAATGCATCTCTTAGGGCTTTACCAGCATTATGAGTTCGTAATTTGAACAACTGCTGATTATGATCGTCTGTCTGGCAGAAGAAACACAGTTCCTTACACAGTGGAATTGTCGAGGAACGTGTAAATACTGAAGTTGATGTCGATGCCTCATCAATAGCACTTTTCCTCTTTATCCCACGTTTCTTAGTAATGTAAGACCCACTAGATAGTGCATCCTCTATGCGATTTCGTGCACGTCGTATTTCTTTGTTAGTGGCAGTAGAGTAACAACTGCGATGCCAACCCGCTTTACGTGAAGATAGGTTACCATATGTGCAAAGTCTAAGTCTTTTCCGAATTTCAATGTATGAACCATCTTTCAATGTTGCTCTCTCTTCGACTGCTTGCAACAAATTGGCAAATGAGTCTATTCTTGGATGCTGCACCATTGGTCCTTTAACAGTAGCATCTGTCTCGCATAAAATGCATAGCTTCCAGTTTGTTAACTCCTGTGTTGCATCAAGCTGTACATCGCTCATGATTTACTCAAATTTGATGACAAAATATATTTGATCAATGCTTATTACAAGATTACAAACGATAATCCTGAAGATTATTGCTGTCTGATTATGCTTATTGTAAATCTATGAGCAGACGATCATTTGAACAAATTTTCTGCAAAAATTTGCTTTCAGTTTACTTTTACTGGTGAATTTGAAAATTACCCTGGGCCATCCATTATTGTAAAATTGTGACATACCGCTCACCATATACATACTCTGTCATAATATGTTTATTAATAAACATGATGACAATGTGATTACGTAGATAATAGGCCATTGGGCTATATCGTCATTCTATCCCCTCTATAGGATTACTATGGGCTACTGTTACCGTTAAATATTGTAACAAATATTGATTTAGAAAAAAGGTGCAACATTTGCAGATGTTGTGTGAGAATTGCTTATTATTTTGGGAATTATCAACCAAAACATTATTTCTGGCACTTGAAGTTTATTATAAATGTTACCAATGCATTCGTTGACCCAGAAAACCTAGATATAGACATCAAAATTGTGAATTTCGGGTACATGGTTGCAGATATATTGGATTTCGAAGGATTTAGATGGCGGCCATTTTGAAAATTCAAGATGGCCGCCATGAAGACATTTATGCAAATGCAAACATTGGTTTTTGAAATTGGCATATAAAATGCTTTGCAAAAATATATAGTGTTACAAATCCCCAAAAATTCTGAACGAAAATACATAGTGAACCCTACTACAAGATCACTTAAGGGACCGCTTTTGGCTGACTATCAAGAAAGGGTTAATGTAGAATGATTGATCAATCGGCATAATTTCAAAGTCACGAGGGACTAGATGGTCAGGAAGATTAAAATGTTTGGAAACATGTGTGTCTTCCTCTAGCCTAATATCTGAGAGGTGTCGGGTTGCCCGCCATCTTAATGGACATTTGGTTTCGCGGACATACTGTTTTTGGCACAATTTGCATGAAATTGGATAAATAACATTTTCAGTCACAATCTAGATTAGACTGAAGTTGGAACTTGCTTTTGTTCTGAAAGCTTGTGGTTTGGGAGAAATTCATCTAACTTGCACCTTTTCTTTCCGCATTTGCGGGATTCACCTACACCTATAATCGGACGATTTTGAGAAATTTTGGTAGGCCGATGATTTGAGGCATTATCTGGAATGATTTCCAAGCCGTCCAATGTTTCAGATTTGATTTTGCGCAAGAATCGTGGAGAGTAACCTCGTGGTTTGAGGGCTTTGAATAGGGTAGAGCGCGCTTCTTCAAAGTTTTTCCTATCACTCGAGTTCCTGTGAAAACAGATTATTTGCGATTTTACAATTCCTTTAAAAGTATGCGGCGGATGGAAAGATTTTTTGTGTAAAAGCTGATGCGAAATAGTTAGTTTGAAATACAATTTGTAGTCTAAGTAGCCAGTTGTTTCATACTTTAGACCTTTATATACAGTTACATCCAGGAAATCTACAGACATCTCGTCAATGGTTGCTTTTAAAGGCCCACCTTGACTATAAAAGGCACCAGATGGCGCTGGTGTCACATCTATCAATATCTAAACACCTTTCACATATAGGTAGCATGTTTTAAAAAATAAGGTATAAAACCCTTACAGATTTCTTAGATATTTGCACAGTACATTCTTGGTGTAGCACTGGTACTGCCATCTCGAAAAAATTGTTGGAAAATATTCATTTAAGTGAGAATTATCTCAAATAAACATGAGAGCTGAATAAAATTTGAATTTAGTGGGTGGAGCTAAAGTTGTGACATCATATTGCAGGAAAATGTGCTGTGAATGATTTATGAGTGTAAACAGCTGATAGCACGCACGTGTATTATCCCACGTGTATGTGTATTATCCCACGTCATATGTGGACAGAACATGCAGTAATAAATAAATAAACACATTACCTTGATAAGAAGTGGATTCTTATTGCCACCTATAGCTGCAAATAAGGGTGTTGTAAGCTGTTAGCCAGCAACAGCCTTCAGCAACAGTGTTTTTGTAAACTGTATATTAGCCTTCCTAATACTGGCTTTGTAACAATTAATCTTTTGATATCAGTGTGACAAGTGTTGCAGCAAACTGTTGCTTCATTTGACAGTAACAGATATCCCCATTGACATTTTCAAAATGACCACATTAAGAATACTGCATGCATCGCTATCTAATAAAACGTGCTAATACTGCAATACTGAGCTAAATGTATTGCTAGATAAATTGGCTTACGCGTTTGACAGCTGAATTTCTGCAGCCTACATTTTCCATAGGGTTTAACTCTGGATATATACTGAATATTTTGGAAACAATTTGACTAACATAGCCACCAACAACTTTCAGTCAAGTTGTTTTCAAAATATTCAACAGTAATTGTCAGTTGAAATTATTGGCTGATGGCTTGCAGCAGTCAGACAGTTAATGATGAATTAATTAAATTTGAAGGAGTATGTGAATATAGTACACATGTGTATAATGCTACTATGCATAGGGTGGACTGTCCTACTCTATAGTGAATCAGTCATCTAGGTATATAGGCTGTGTATAGCGGCCAGGTGCTGAGCTGTCAGATGGTAGGCTATTTTGCTACTTATCGCGCATGCACCATACGCCTCATCATAGAAGCTCCGCCTCATAGGGTATGAATTTCATCTCAACCCAGGGAGTGAGACTTGCGGCTTTAATTTGATATTTGGATCGTGATTGTTTAGAATTTCGAAAAATTCATCAAACTGCTTTTGTGTGTTGCCAAATCATGAAAATGTCATCAAGGTACCTGCGATAAATGAGAGGCTGTTTTGGACACTTTTCTAACGCTTCCTCCTCCCACTCTGCTACGTAAATATTGGCAAAACATGGGCTAAAGCGCTTGCCCATCGCGCAGCCACAAATTTGTTGGTAAATTTTGCCATCGAATTCAAAATCATTGCCTTTCAGCCTCAGCTCTAATTGAGCTATTACTTCTCTGTCTGGCCTGTTGGTATCTGGGTAGTTCACGAATGCTTTACGGATAGAATTTATACCCTTCTTGATGTCAATGTTTGTATACAAGGCATCGATGTCAAGCGTGACCAGGAATGAATTTGGAGGTATCCAGGTCTCAGAGACCTGGGATAAGAAGTCTTCTGTGTTTTTCAAGAAGCGGGGTTGTCTATTTGCTATTGGCTGTAGATGGTAATCGATGTATTCACTGATTCTGTAGGATTCTGAATCACAATCAGAGATTATAGGTCGCCCGGGTGGTGACATTGGGTCCAACCACGAATCTATGGGTTTATGAATTTTTGGCAAAAGATAGAAAGTCCGTGGTTTTGACTCAAGCTTAGCAAAGAGATACTTATGTTGCTTTTCAGTGATCTTCTGGCTATCGAGCAATTTTTTAAGAATCTCATTAAATTTGCTGCAATTATTTGTGGCTCACTTAGTTTCTGGTAATGCTTTGGGTTACTAAGTTGTCGTTGTACTTCACGTTTATAGTTATCTTTAAGTATTATTACAGTCGCCGATCCTTTATCCGCAGGTTTGATGACAATTTCGCTGTTTTTAGACAATTCAATTAGGGCTTGGCGTTCTTCATAGGGTAAATTTGGTTGATCATTAGGAAATGTAGAATTTTTAACACGTTCTAAAAAGAGTTCTATGCTTTGACCGATCGCTGGGTCCAGGAGTTTTACGTTTGGTGCCCAGCCAGTTTTTTCAATGAATGGTGCAATGTTACTATTAGAGTTAAGAACGAAGTCTGCTAACTTAATACGGTGACTAAATTCAGATGTTTCCATACAGCCATTATCTAAAAGACCATCCAAACCGGTTTTAGGTTTTGGTGTTGGGACAAACGTAAGACCGAAATTGAGCAGTGACTGCTCTGCTTCACCTAATGGGGGGAGCCAGTTAAATTGACAATATTCCTGCCCAGTCCTGTTTCCGGGCGGATGTTCCCTTGGCCCCTGTCTAGTTTAAATTTAGAAATTTAGGCCAGCCAGAATACATAGAGTTAGCTGTCTTTTCAGTCCAATGTATGCTATCCTTAACACCATTAAAGTCGGAGAGTCTAAGTGCAGGAATGACAGTCACAGATTTTGATGATTCAGCCATCGAATTGAAGGACTGAATTGCCAACCTCTGCTGAGCTGTCAACCGACTTGAATAGTTAAGCTCTGTGAAGTAAATCGTGGTCTTTGGAAATTTGGACTTAATCGCGCTGAAAAGCAGCATTAATCTATGTTTTGAACTCGAGATGGGTTCATTCGTATCATTAATACCAATGTTAATCACTATTTTCTCTGGTTTAAATGAGACAGTGTACTTTTGAACTAGTCCTCTAGCATGACGCAATTTAGCTCCTGGGTAGCAGGCAACTTGCGTTTCAGGGTGGGCTCCACATTAATGCGACTCAGGTTCGAAGCTCCAAAGATGAGTAGCTCAGCTCAGCTTAAAACTACTATATGCAAGGGGCATAACTCTTCAAATCTTTGTATATCCTCTATTTATAGAACAAAAGCTTGGTCTTTGCAATTTACAATGAAACATACAATTAACGATCATCACCAGAACATTGAAGTCTAATGATAAATTCAAAATCTGCATGAAGTTTAACACTCATTCTTTAAAAAACTCAAGTAAAGTTTCACATTTAATTAATCATTCATTAATTTTTAATAAACCATTGTAACTGTACCTTAACTATTACTGTCAATATAAGATAGCAAAGAATATTTTAAAAGTAGAGGTCCATAGCCATTGGGTCAATCTAGCAATTAAAACAAAACAAACACTATATAGCTTCAAGCCAAAATGGTGAAGGTTAACCTCTTTAGTTTGATTAGAATTACATAGGTGACTATAAAGGCAGTAAGTTGCTTCCAAGCAAATTAAGTCCAAAATATTCAACAAATCATTACTTGGTTTAAACAGAATTTTATTTTGTTCAATGGGAGCACAGTAAGAGACATAAGTCTTATAATTGTTATACACGTGTCTCCCATACATACAAATACATTAATAAATAAATCATTACTTACATCATCTACAAAATTGTACATGTACTAATTAATGGTCAGACCGGCCAAATCCGGCCTCTCGAGGAATGACCATTTGCAGGCCTAGAGAGGACAATTTTTTAACATTTACCACTTCAAAGTTCAAAGTTGTTTATTTCATACCATATTTTACATATATATATAATTTGAAAATGGGCAGTCCATCAAAGGCACAGCCTATGAGTTGATGGACCCCCTAACATACAATATGAGACAGTGTACATGCCATAGAGGATGAGAGCTGCTATGACGCTGAAGCTATGACATGTAGTATATAGCATGTAGCTTATACTTATGCATGCATGCACATGCACACACACACACATGCACGCACGCACGCACGCACACACACATACACACACGCACGCACGCACGCACACACGCATATACACATACATATAGGACACACGATAATTGACACATATACATTTTGTACCATAAATAATGTCCTTATTTGGAAGCTTATACTTAAATATGCACATAGGTATACATGCACACACAGGTACACACACATATACACCTATAGTCCAGTCAATCTAGGCCAAAAATATTTTAACCCGGAACAAATTGCAACAGAATTTTTTTACCTCACCCAGTGTATAGGGGGCCATCATGTACAACATATCAAAAGTCCTCCAAAATTCCAATAGGGGAAAGGGTAAAATTTGCATAATTATTACCATATTTGGGCCATTTCACCTGAAAAATCCATTTTTCTTTATTTCTTTAAAACCGGTATGTAATATATGTGTGACTGGGTATTTTTGGACTTTTTTAGTAATAAATGAATACGATTGACATATTCTCCACAAATTAAATGTATTGTGTTATGCCACTTGCATGAATTTACCTAATACCATCATTGATATTGATACAATACATATTATATTTTATTATGTCACGGTATTGTGTGTTTCTAAGCTAAGCTAAGATGAAATAGTATGGCATAGGTACCTGGTTTCTACTAATTTCATCTTGCATCAATTCTCCAAGTCATCTTCCTCAATGAGCGTTATTGAATTCGAGCAACTGAGACCCTTACAGTCTTCGCAGGCGGATGTGCAGCTGAGCCCATGTTTTCTACAGGTGCATCTCTTTGATTCACAGCCAGTTTTGCAGCTGCATCTAAATGAATACAGTAAATCGTCAGGTGCTGCCAGCATGTCAGTCTTAACAGGCAGCATTTGGTGGTTGAGAACTTTCCAGCCCCGTTCTGTTGGATCCATATCTCCAGCATCTCCTCTCCAAACTTGAATTTGGTAGTACACGCGAAGACTGTGAAACTTTGCGGATGCGGGTGTTGGTGGTAAATCTCGTGCTTCAACATACTTGGAACTTTTTGCAACCTTCTCCCTGAATCGCTTGTACCGCAAAACAACTAGACTATCCATTGAAGTGCCATTGTATAGAATAAGCATTGCCTTCTCACCTGCTTTTATCACGTCATCTTTATTCGCATTACTCATTGTAAACACTTCAGCAATTTGAGAGAGTTCTTTGCAGCACTGGATTTTGCTAAGGGATGCAGATTTTCCAATTCCATAAAGCCTAGATGTTGAGTCACAGCCAAGGATAGCATGGATAAATAACAGCTGTGAGCACAAACAGAACCCAAGTTTTTCCTTTGCCATTTTGATATTCCACAGTCGGGGTTTCTTTGCATTTTGCTTTGGCTCTGGTCTGAAAAATAGCTGACAGCCATTCATATCAGTATGGTATAGAAGCAACACCAGTAGGTCGGTATCGTCTCCAACAAGAGCAGTATTTGTTGACTTTGAAGCCAAGATAGCCGTTTGCGTAATTAAGACATCAGCATCACCGCTTGCCTTTATCGTTAAGCATCCAGCCTGTTCGAGAGATGAACTTAAGATTGATATGAACCGATGTTTGTTCTGCTTGTTACTAAGAAAATGAGGCTTACTCAGAGTTACAACTGTTTGCGGAGTCAGTACAACAGTTGCGCCTGATCCACGAGTTCGCCTCTTATGTGTTACATCTTTTATGTCTGGGCCTTGGTCATAACCATCAAAAACTACTGTAGCCTTTCCATATTTGCTTATGCAATATTTTACATATCTTTGACAAACATTTGCAAATGTCTCTCCACGCTGCAATGGAACACGGTGTGATAGAGCTCCTCCATCAAGCACATAGTGGACAGAATCTGGAAGGACTGCATCTTCATTTTGAATTAATTTCCACAATGCATCAGCAAGTGCCGGCTTATTTGCTTCCCATGGAAGAGATGAATTATCAAAGAGTGCGGGCGGATGAGTGCACAACTTATACTCAAAATAAGATGCTGGATTCCCTTTTGATCCATTTGTAGCAATTAAACTGAGTCTTTGAAATAGGAGTTGTGGATCAATTTGTACACATTCATCATCAATCTTGAGAGATGTTTTGGATGCTAAGGTAATAGCTTGTCTCTTTCTCTGGAACGAAATGCTTGATACACATTGGCCACACATCGAATTAATAATTGATTCTCCAATATCTTTAGCATCGTCAACATTGACTGATTCATGTGCAGACAATCCACTAACAAGTCCTCTAAGAGAAGGGTCTGGTCCAAATGGATTCAGTTCACTAAGGATTTTGAGAATTTTGTAAGTATCATCCATATCACGCTTTATTCGAGATTGTGTGGAATCTTTGTGTTGTTCACTTGAATCACAGTTTACCCCAGAGAGCTCTTGCATTGCATTACACACATCTGCACATGCGGGCATAGACAACAACCAAACAAGACGCTGAAGTTCTGTCATTCCACGACCTCGTGTTAGACCACCACTTGACTTTACACTTCTCATAAGGACCTGCTCAATAACTAGATCAGTAGATAACCCTGCCCAATACCTATCACTTCGATGAATGACATGATGACCATTGAGGAAGCTGGTGTGTATATCTGGATGACTTTCAGGTATTTCTAACATCTTTTGTAAATATACATTTGCAGACTTGGCGTACAGATTATGCCCAGCGGCTGCAAAATATGGACGCATCTCACGAACGGTCTGAAGGTGCATGTTCCAATCACCAGTTCGTTCTGCCTTAATGAATTTGTGCAGAATGTCAACCAACTCCATATACAAAAGCCAGAGTCGTGCAGTCCTCTTATCTTTCATGACCACCTTCTCTGAGTCTAGTTTGTCCTTGACATCATGTAATGCATTTTCCGAGGACAATCTTGTAGCTACATACGGATTTTTGATAATGTCATCATAGAGCTCTCCAACTTTAACCAGACTTTTATTTAGGGAACTTTCAATCGTTTCATGTCCTGCAACATTATCATCATTGTCAAACAATTCTTTTGAATGCATTGCAGCGGAATATTCTACTGTGTCAACTTCAGCATCTGCAATTGTAGGTAGTGGTAGGTTGTATGCATTTGCAATCAAGATTGTACTGAGAGAAGCAAAAACCATGAGGTGTCCTCGAACTGCTCGAGAAATTGCCTTTCCACTAAGAATGTGTTTGACAGCATTCTCAGCGTAGACTACCTCTAGAATAGGCGCAAGACCGCTTCCTGCCATTAAGTGACCAATGCAGCCAAGGAAGCTCATCTCCATATGAAGACCTCCGAGTCTTAGAATAATTTGCTTTAATGGACTCCAGCTCGGCTCAATCTCTATGACAGTCATAGCTTTCCAAAATAAGGGCTGATCAAATGTAATCACGGGTGCAACATGGTATCGGTTTGCCTGTTCACAAACATAAGTCAAAGTGGAAAAGATGCAGCTCATGTTACTTGGCTCTAGATCTATCATCGGAAGGAAAATAACAGACAATTTACCTGGATAAACTCCTTGGTGAACAGTTTGCATCATGCCAGACCATGACTGTTTCCTTGAACGCAGAAACAAAGAGCAATCCCAGAGGATGTCAATGTCAGCTGTTGGGTCTGTTTGTTCCATCGCAGTTAACTCCTTAAAGGTCAATTGGAAGTTCCTGGTATGCTGAGACTCAAAGTTCCAGATACAGATCTTGCCAACTTGCTTGATATCTTCAGATGTTACATTTATCCTTGGAATAAGTTTGCACGAAAGGTTTCCTGGTGTAACAGATGCAATGGTTCCCATTCCATGAAATGTATTATGCCCATCTATTGTGCAAATATTGTGATCCACATTGTCGGCAACAAACTGAATGAACTCGTTTGATAATGGCTGTGGTAGATCTCCACCATGAAGTGATGCACTGCGCTCAAACCTCTGTATCTCCGCGTATGAACATCCAAATCCGTGCTTGTACAAGGTGTCAACAATAAATCTAGATCCAAATTTATGGTGCATCTCACATGACAGCCCGAACTGCAAAGGTGCCAAAATAACTCTAGGACGAGTTCCTTGCATAATAGCCTGTCCAACTGATGCCTGTTTCATTTTTGTGTCTTTTCCAGTAAACAAAATCCGCAATAATTCCCGCAGTGTCTGTGGTAAATAATTCAATGCCTTTACTGGGTCGCTCATTTGCTCCCTTGATGGATAGATTTCAGATGATGTGCATGAATCAATTAACTTAATATCGTGTCTAAGCAGTTTGGCAGCTGTCTGGATGATTAGCATGCTCTCTGATTTGGAATCCTTTCTCTTCTGTTCCTTATAGAAGTCAGTCAAAATAGTAGATGCTTTAGAACGAAAGGTAACAACGTTTGGCTTACCATTCACAGTGCTAATAAATATTTCATCGCCATAATTATCTTTTATTTTATCCTGCATGTATTTTGTACTGTATGCTTTATTCTCTTTATCATCGAGATACTCTTGCATTTTATTAACGAGGTCGTGCAGGGTCAGCTACTCATCATCATTATTTTCAAGGAATGCCATTGTCGCACTAAATGCTCTTACTCTGTCCAAGTCTTCTGGCCTTCCATGTTTTTGGGATGAGCAAGATGAGTGCAGCTGAGGGATATTTTTCATGGTTCGAAAATTTACGCTGCAGCTTTGATGGTATACTGCATTGACAACGCATAAATCTGGCGTGAAGGCAAGCCGCCCAGCTACAAGTTTGCCCCATTCGTCTTTTCTCTGCTCACAGGCCTCGGCGATACTACATTGAAAGTCATGAGTACTTACTGGATAAATATCATAGCCACGTTTCTTTCCATCTTGAATTTTTGCAGGATATCCGCATAGCAAACAATGTTCACTAAAATTGAATGTTGGACTTTCTGAACGGAGTGTTCGCATGGGTGGCGGAGATTGTTCAATTTTCTCTGCGTCACGGGCAATCCGCTTGGGATCAATGAACTCCCGTCGACATTTTACATGAACCCTCTGTCCTACTTCAGCTATGACATCGCTTTCACGGGCTCTGCTAGCATTGTTAATACCGTCACAGCCTTTAACTCGAAGCGTAACAGTTTGTGAGCCATTTTCTAGGCTCTGGTTACAAATAACGCATGTATCTAAATCCATGTCCATATTCTGATTGAATTGTATAGAAATTTATTCAAATTGTGAGATAAAAGTGAAAATTAAAATGCAATTTATTTTAGATAAAATTTTAAAAGCGAAAAACAAAATTAAACTTACTTTAAATATAATTTTTTTTAATTACCCCGGCCCTGTGCATACAACCATATTTAATCTGTGGTTTGGAGAATTTGTACAAGTGGTTCAAGGCAATATTGCCAATTGCTTACTGTCTTCCGTGACCATGAAATTCAGAGCTTAGACAACATTTCTACTTCGTTTATTTGCGGAATGAAGCAGGTAATGGAAGTTTCATTATTCGGATAATGGCGGTAGCTAAATATGCGAATTTACCCACTTTCCCATCGAGGGATTTTGGAGGACTTTTGATATGTGACACCTGGCAGTCCCATGAATGCCGCAGAAAAGAAATAAATTCTGTTGCAATTTGTTCTAGGTTAATTTGTAGTTTTACTGGACTACTATACCAACATATATGAATGCATACATACACAACAGTTCACTTTATACGTGTACAAACATTCATACATGTATACACACTCACGCACGCATATGCATGTTCATGTGCATATACTAATACATCATTGTGGTATTCTATGTTGGTTTTAAATGATTTACTATTGGTATGGTACGGAGGGTGGGATGGGGAGGGAAGGGGAAAGCTCATCACTGCAGATAGAGAATTTCAATGGAAAAGTTATCACAATTTATGTTAGATTGTTATATTGGTGTATGTGGTTTCACCCGACATGTCTAAATATAGTAGTAGTAGTAGTAGTAGTAGTGGTACTAGTAGTAGTAGTAGTAGTAGTAGTAGTAGTAGTAGTAGTAGTAGTAGTAGTAGTATCAGTAGTGGTAGTGGTAGTAGTAGTAGTGGTGGTGGTGGTGGAGGTAGTAGTAGTAGTAGTAGTGGCGGTGGTGGACGTTCTTGTAGTAGTAGTAGTAGTAGTAGTAGTAGTAGGAGTTGTAGTAGTAGTTACGGCTGCACGGTTTGACCTACAGCCATATCGGTTTCGATATGACTTTTCATATCGGTTTTAACCGAATATCGGTTTTATGGACATGAAACAAAAAATTTAAAAGATAAAAAAATAGCACGAAAACAGAACGTATTTTCACGCCCTGATACAGTCGTAACGTTTTACGCCTTTAAAGCTTAATATACCTTATAATATCCATCACCGCGGGAGTGAAATTATTAATTAGACCGCCTAAATATTAAGCACAGTTAAATAAACATCGTTTATTTTGTCAAAATTAATCATAAATCAGTAAAACAGGTTGCGAAAAGACGTAAATCACGTGATTGTAATTAATTATGATGTAATTATCTCCCTTTCTTCTTTCATTTCCAATTCGGCCCGAGGACGAAATCATGCCTTGAAGAAAATATTAACTGTAATATAGCGAACGCGAATTTCATAAGTTAATATGATATTGTGTATAGAAGATAACGTTTTAAAAATGGTTTGAGTAATAATTGTATTTAAAATTATATCCTAATCAGCAAAATGTATTCAGCATTATATTTATTGACGAGATTTTTATGCATTCGGGCAATTTAGTTTTGGGACGACTGCATTATGTTAATTAGTCACTGACGTAAATAAAATAGATGCCGTTGTTTAGAAATGTTTTCCCCGATACAAATTTCAATGACAAATTCCCGCTTTAGTATTGTGTTTTATATTGCAAATTTATCTGAAACTATCAGAGAAAAGACGAGTGGATATTTATTTAATTAATTCGCTGCTTGATTTCTCTCGGCGTACAGCGGGTTACACGGAGTTACGCAATTGGGGCCACATTCAATTATTAGTTGCCCCGAACGTACTAGGTTAATGGAAAGTCTGGCCATTATTATTCATTACGCTTTTCATGCTCATTAGTATCTTTTATTTTTAACAATCCTGATACGAAAACCCGAAAATATGTTCATATTCGGTTTTTCGATATTTATTTTTTATAATCGGTTATGAAACCGTCAGTGCGGGATATCGGTATTAAATATGGTATCGGTATACCGCGCAGCCCTAGTAGTAGTAGTAGTAGTAATGGCGGTGATTGCAGTTTGATTTGTCTCATGTTCGTATTAAATATTATAAATTAACAGATAATCTATATCAATCAGATGCAAAATTTGTATTGCTTTAATACCTATCCAATATAGATTCTCTGGCAATTTTTTTAAAGGATTTCTGATTTAGGATTTTTTCGCATATTTTCGTACTGGTGCTGTTCCATAGTTAGTCGGGATAGACATTTTGTAGCCGGATTATGGCTTTGTGTAGCCAGATTTTCAAGTTGTGTAGCCAGGATTAGGTTATCCCGTAGCCGGATTGGCTGGGTGTGTAGCCGGTAGAGGTAGCTACCGTAGCTGGAATGGTAAGAAACTTGAAAGATGTAGCCGGGATGGGGTCATCCCGTAGCCAGATTGGTTTGGTATGTAGCCGGTGAGGTAGATACCATAGCCGAATTATTTAAAGATTTTGAAGGGTGTAGCCGGTTTACAGTGTAGTGTAGCCGGTAGCATCTTTCTATATTGGATACAGCCGTGTTTGTGCAGCTAGAATCTTGTGATACTAATGTTTTTAGTATGGTGGCTTGAGGGCCACTGGTAGGTGGCCGTTATGTCTATTAGGGCTGTCTTAATAAATTTAGTGTAAATTTATTGAGTGTCCATGATCATTGTCTAATGGAGAAGTATAGTGGGAGTAAGATTGGCTAACGAATACTAGTTAATGTATTCTTTCCAGTGTGATCCTGACTCATAGCGTTTCGTACCAAGTTTGGTTATACTCATCAGAGGAGAAATGATATACAAGTGATACATCTTATCATCCACGTTTTTTTGGATGTTTTTAAAAAAAATTATTAGAACAAGCGGAGGCAGAGAATAATGATTTCCTTACCTCTAGTCCAATTGGTTCAGGATAAGGAGCATTTCACTTCAAGAGTATACTTACCTCCCTAATACTTTTTGATATTGCTAAATATTGGCTTTCACTCAATAAACACTCAGAATAAAAACAGTTAGGTGCCCCTACTGGGCAGGGAGTCAGAGTGTAGTCTGGCGGATGCCAGCCCCACCACCGCGCATGCGCAGACTAGCACTTCCTCTTTGCTAATTTATTGGCAGAGAGTAAACACATGTTTTTGTGCTTTACGCTTTTCTACTCGTTTATAAGTCAAATTAACGTGTTTAATAAGAAGTTCAATCCTGTTTGTCATGTCTGAAAGAGTTGCTTCGCCGAAGGAGGGCCCAGGACCTATACATCAGGTGACTTTTCCCGGTGTAATGTGTTTCTGGGACTCGCGTTTACCGTGATAAGCACCTAGTTTAGTTGTTTTATTTCAACAGGGTGCTATATAATACTAATCTCTCTTTGTGTTTATGTCCACAGATATCTGTCAGGGATATGTAATGGACATCACAGCATCAGAGGGTTTGTTTCTCTCCACCAAGGTTCCATTTCCTACTAATACTGTTAGGTTATCTAACCAAAAATTCTATGTTCAGTGAGTCTGAGGCCTAGTATAAAGGTCTTCTCACTTTGCCCTCTTGATCCAATTCCTTCCCCTAAGGTGGAGAGAGTTAAGAGGCGTAGTCTTGGTGGAGTGCTCCAGTTCATCACGTTGGATGGTTTGTTTATACAAAGTTTCAGGTATCTAATTAATGATATGAGGTGATGTTAATTATTTTTTAACTGTGATTGCCATTGTTATCATTGTGTATCTGATGTTTGTGTAGTCTGAATATCTATCCTGAAGATGTTCTGGTTATGAATACAATTCGTCCTTACACCTGGATGTTTGTTTCAGATCGATTTAATTTCTGTCATGGGATTGATGACGTCATAATCAGCCTTGCTCTTTATTAACAATTAAAGTTTGTCCAACGCTGGTTTCAGATGATTAGTGATCTTTATGATCATTTCCCTCTCTTTTATTTTGGTTTTGAGTTTCTAACCTTAACAAAATTACTCATTGTCCTCGTCCTTTGTCCTGTTTCAGAGATCTGGTTGCTCATCCTGTGGACGGTTTCTGAAGGAAAAATTCATTCCTCATCTCTGTTATCATTGTAGCCCCTGTGGGCCATTGCTCAATTGCGAGATATCTAAGCATTGGGGGGGGGGGTGAGCTAATGTCCGAGTTTTTGTGCTTGCAGGCGAAGGACAAGGTGGTAGAGGAGGAGAGGAAGCAGAAAAGAGAGGGTGTAAGTAAGAAGGGTAAGAGGAAGGCCTCGTCCGCGGTGGACATGGAGGCCTTCCGTAGTGAGATGTTGGGAGAGATGAAGAGGACAATAAAGGATTTGGTTCCAGAGTTGCTTCGTGGCATGCTTCCTGGACCAAATCCTTTGTTGTCCTCGTCATCTGCTTCAGAGCAGGTAATCCCCACCTCTGAATCGCTATTCCGTAGGCCATTACCAGTTTTCGAGGATTCAGAGGTGGCCCCATTAGAGGGGGCGGTCCACGACCCTGGCAGCAGGCTTGCCGCGCCGAGGGGTCATGGAGGGCTGTCGCAGGAACCCGCTGGCTGCTTATCAGTCCAAGGGTATCCGCACGCCGTGGGTGCCAGTACCTCCTATGGCACCTTTCCTGGCCAGTCCGGGTTAGCTCTCTTTGCTGACCCGGAGTCTAATCTGTCTGGCCAGGAGGAAGAGGATTACCTGTTAGGGTCGCCGTCTGAGGACGTGACCATGGATTATGACGTCTGTGCACCCCTCACGGGGAATACAGGCGACATCTTCCATGGCTCTACTCACGCAGGAGTAGAGTTCACTGCTCAGAAGGTGGCCCTGGGCGGTGCTGATGGCCAGCTATACCGCATACCTCGGCTTGCCGAGTGTGTTGCTGGTGCTGGTCGGGGCCGTGGTGGGGCGGTATCTGCCCCGCTCTCTACCACGGCACCTGCTTCTGGACATGCCAGTCAGATTACCATGCCTGCTCTTTCGGGCCCGCATGCTTTCTCTGGCTTGCCAGGAGTGTCAGCTTATCCGCCGTCAAGCTCTGCTGCGTGTGCTCAGGAGGAAGACGAAGGCCCCCGTCTTGTAGAGCACTCGCAGTTAGCCACGGAGGAAGATTGTAGGTAGCTGCCGCATCGTGCCTGTGGATTACCAGCGGTACGGTGTGGTGCCCAAGCCTAGCGTGGATGACCGCGCGGCTTTGGGCGAGGATGCGCGGCCAGGCTCCCGTTCTGACACGGGAGCTTTGTGTTCGAACGCGTTGCGTTCGGCAAATGCCGCGTTGCGTGATGCGGAGGAGAGTGGGAGAGCTTCTATTGCAGCTCTGTCCCACGTCTCCCAGCTGTTACAGGGGGTGGTGACAGCATCCGCATCGCGCCAACCAAGCCCGGTCACAGTCCAGAGAGCCATCCAGGATGGTATCAACCTGGCTCTGGACTGCATGACGCGGGCGGTGATCAGGAGTGTCCGGGCGAGGCACACGTTTGCCTTGGACAACCTGTGCCCGTCCCAGGACCTGTACAATAGGCTACTGCGTACGCCTATGACAGGTCCTGGTCTCTTTGGAGGTGAAGGATGTAGGCACCTCCAGGAGACGGTTACTCTGGTCAATAACCAGAGGGCACTGCGCGAGCAGTTTGAAGTGCTCCGTCGGGAGCGCGTTCGTGCGGCGCCCCCTGCGTATCGTCCCCTGCAGGCTCGAGGTGGAGGTGGCCAGGTCAGAGGCCAGCCACCATCGCAGCGTCGGCCTCGGCCGCGTGCGATTCGGCCAGCAGTGAGGGGGGCGCAGGCTCCTCCGGCGCAGTCAGCCAGGCAGCCACCCGCACACCTCGCCACCCGCGCACCGAGGTGCGCAAGGTGCTGGGCATGGCGCGGGAGGATCTGGTCATGGTAATCGTGCCTGATGGGCCGGTTACCGCGGTGAGAACCACTCCAGTGTTTCTGGCGAAGGAGACAGTGCCACTCTTGCACTCCGTATGTCCACCTCTCTCCCTAGGTGGACCGGTGGGAGGCCGGTTGGCCGACCACATGCAAGAGTGGGAACGGTTGACTCAGGACCGTTTAGTCTTGCGATGGCTTTCAGTCGGGTATCATCCCGATTGGATGACAGGCCCGCCATCGCGGCTGTCTCTGGTGCCAATCTGGACTCCAAATCCGAGAGATCCAGAGCAAAGGTTGTGTATCGAGGAGGAGATAAACTCCCTCATACAAAAAGGAGCAATTCAGCCGGCACAAAGGTGTCCGGGCTTCTATTCAACCGTGTTCTTAGTAACAAAGAACACCGGAGGGTGGAGACCTATTCTCAACCTCAAGCCGTTGAACAAGTTCATAGAGACGCCCAGTTTCAAGATGGAGACTGTGCGCTCGGTGTTGGCGGGGTTGGAGAGGGGAATGTGGACAGCTTCAATAGATTTGAAGGATGCTTATTTCCACATCCCCATAGCAAGGAGTTTCCGTCGCTTCCTGAGATTTGCATTCCAGGGCAGACAGTGGGAATTCAGGGTGTTACCCTTCGGAATTTCCACGGCTCCTCGGGTTTTCACCCGTGTGGTTCTTGCGATCACCGCATACCTCCGCAGGAGAAGCATAGCAGTCCACACGTACATAGACGATTGGCTGTTAAAAACACACACCCAGGAAAGTTTATCGGCCAATCTGGAGATTGTTTTGAAGACTCTCACAGACTTGGGCTGGATAATCAATTTCCAAAAATCAGAGCTGACTCCATCCCAGAAGTTTGTTTACCTGGGCATGTTCTTCGATCTAGAGACAGGATATGTTTATCCTACTCAGGAGAGGGTTCAGAGACTCATCTCAGTAATACAGTCAGTGTGCGACAGTCGTCATGTCCTGGCACGGGTTTACTTGAGGATGCTGGGGTTGATGGTTTCTTTGGAACCAGTCATTCCTCAGGCCGCCTTACGCAGGCGGCCGATCCAGTTATTTCTCATGACACAATGGACCCAGAGTACAGGTTCGCTGGACTTGAACATGTCAGTATTGGCGCCTCTGATTCACCACCTGCAATGGTGGTTGAAGACAGAGAATCTCTTGGTGGGGGTTATGCTGACCTCTCCCCACCCTCAGGTGACTGTGTATACAGATGCATCGATGGAGGGGTGGGGAGCTTGCCTGGAAGAATCCACAATATCAGGGCTTTGGAATCTTGAACAGTCAAAGGAACATATCAATCTACTGGAGTTAAGAGCAGTAGTCCTGGGCCTGGAACATTTCTTACAGAAAGTTCAGGGCAAGATTGTTCTTATTCGTTCAGACAACTCAACAGTTGTGACTTACATAAACCGCCAGGGCGGAACGAAGTCGCCCAGTCTCTGTATGATGACATGGAGACTGCTTTGTTGGTGCCTGGATCACAGGATTACCTTGAAAGCAGTTCATATTCCGGGAAGGTTAAATCTGCTAGCAGACTCATTGAGCCGAAGGATGAGTGTTTTACCGACGGTATGGCAACTAAATCAATGTGTGGCGGATCGTCTGTTCGACCATTGTGGGAAACCCAACATCGATTTGTTCGCAACGAAGAAGAATGCGAAGATGACGACGTACGTCTCTCCGATTCCAGATCCAAGCGCTTTCGCAACAGATGCGTTAGCTATCAGCTGGGGGGGAAAGTATGCATACGCATTCCCTCCAGCAATCCTGATTCCAAAAATTCTTCAGAAATTTGGTATACGGATCTGCTTGACCTTCTGGTCTGCAATCCGGTTCCTCTGCCTCTGATGGACAACATTATCTTCCAGGGCAAGGCCCTTCACAACAATCCGTCAATGCTCCGATTGACTGCGTGGATGTTGTCAAGGAATCTAGAATTAAGGAGGGCTTTTCTGAGCAAGCAGCCATGTTTATGGCCAAAGCCAGGAGGGGGTCAACCACCAGAGCATATAATTATAAAATCAACAGATTTGCAGAGTGGTGCTCAAAAAGATGTATTGATCCAATGGATTCATCTATTCAGGTAGTAGCTGATTTCCTCTGTCACCTGTATGATGCCTATAGCCTCAAGCCTAACTCTATTGCTGGTTATAAATCAGCTTTAATGACGGTTATCCCTTGCTTGGCTAATAGGGGGAGTGATGAAGTAAGTACATTAAATGTATTAATTAAAGGCATGGGCAATCTAAGACCACGGAATCCCCCAGTGATTCCATCTTGGAGTTTATCTCTAGTGCTTCAGGTACTAGGTGATAAGCCTTTTGAACCACTTAGTTCCATTTCTATGAAACTGTTAACTCTTAAAACTGTATTTTTAATTGCTGCGGCCTCGGCTAGGCGTAGGAGTGAAATTCATGCCTTATCAGCCAAGGAACACCGTTTTGTGGTTACAGGGGAAGGCCTTAAGCTGCTACCTAGGATTAATTTCTTGGCTAAGAATCAGTCTTTGAAATATCCAGGTCAACCTATTTTTTTGCCAGCTTTAACTAGATATGATCCTAATTCTAAAGCATGGTGTCCCGTCCGGGCGCTGCTCCGGTACAAACAACGTACATCGGAGTGGCGGACGGACCAGTCAGCGTTATGGTTGTCATATATTGAACCCCATGGCAGGGCATCTACGGACACCATTTCCAGGTGGATTGTTGAATGTATTCAGTTTTGTCCTAGATCAGCCACCGGTAAGCAGGTTGACATGGCCAAGGCTCACAGTATCCGCGGCGTAGTGACATCCACTGCCCTATTTAATGGGGTCCCTGTGGATGACATTATGTCAGTTGCTCAGTGGCACTGTGAGTCAAGTTTTACAGACCATTATCTCCGTGACACCTCTAATCCTCTCGCCTTGTCAATTTTGAAAAAATAACTAGGTGTACATTTTTTGATGAGGTTTCCTCATTGCTTATATATATCACAATTAATTAATGGAAACAACCACTTTTTGGGACTGCATCAACCTTCACCACTGGGAAGATGATGACAGCAGCCAAGTTCAACAAGGTCAGTCTTGTTCATGTGTTGTTCATTGTTGATTGTATTGTCACGTTACATTTTGTTATTAATATGGTGATGGTTTGTGTATTGATGTGGTTCATCATTGAGAGTATACGAAAATGGAGCCTTTTCGTCTCTGTCCTATAGTACATGGCACTGGTACGTAGAGAGCGTATGGGACATTGAGGTCATTCGAGTCTTCCTCCCAGGAAGGGGGTGGGGGGGGGGGGGGGGGGGGGGAGAGCGCGTATGACATGAATTTCTATTTCCAGAAAACTATGCGGATAAATTGTTGAGTATTTTGAACCTAATTTGGCTTATGACTTGCTATAGCACCCAGTCAAATTAGGTTAAAAAATCCAACAGAATGTTTATTAAATAGTAAAGACACAATTCCTATAACTTGACAGACAAAAAAAGTGTTTATGATGGACTAAATCACGTCATTCATGAAGTAATGTGTTATGACATCAGCCTACATGTGACATAGTTAATTATGACATCATATGATGACCGATAAACTGGATTCCTCTATTTGTTCTGTATCCATTTTTAGAACCAATATGTTTCTGTTTTTATTTTGGAAACATGTAACTTATTTTTTACCTGCACGATACATGAACGAATCACAGGTCCATTTGAATCAGGTTAAGCATTTAATGGTTACATGAAATATTTTCTGTTAGAAAATGTCCATTCGCAGACCAAGAGAAGACTCTTTTTGAAATTTTTCTACTGAAATAACTAGCTTGGTTAATGAGCCTGTCAATAGCATGGTTTCTTGGCGTGCAAATGGACATGTATCATTACAACTGCAGAGGCTGGCTTTGGTTGGCCTTGACGAGTAAGGTGATAAAATTGTCAGAAAACGTGTTTTGATTTTTGCAGATCTCTAAACAATATTTAGAGTGGCTTGCCGTAGCGATCCAAATGGTATGTATGTGAAAAGGCACAACCACTCGACATTGTGTTCACAGTTTTTAACTCTTTAATGGTCAAATTTGGTCTAGAAAATCTAAATATTTACCTTTTGAATGTCCATGCATTTACAGGGCAAGAGAAATCTAGTTAAAAAATTTGGTCAAATTAAAAAAATAGTCTTCTTGCCCTGCAAATATCAATTCCGCAAGACAACTTCCGTGGCTGGTTTTGGCCGGCGTGACCCGTAAATGGTTAAATCTGTAGCTAGCTACTTATACAGTATGGTATAGAGGTTAACCCTTTGTAAGTCAAGCTGCTGACCAAAACTAGTATCTGCATTGCTTTTCAGAAAAGACCAAGAGAAGACTATTGTTGAAAATTTATACTGGAATAACTGGTGATATAACGAGCCAGTCATTCCAGTGGTAGATTTTCAAAAATACAATTAGGCTGCTCTTGTCCTGGAAATAGACAAGCAAATATTTATCCCCACACAGGGTTGGGGATTAGTTTTTCGCTTCTGTGCATCCATCACACGCAAGTTTTCATTCGATAGGTTTACTATGTCTTTAAGTATCATGATGAAACTTCATCCGTGGGAAGGTTGCCTATGGTAGTAGGAAAATGCATGTTATTTTGTAGGTCAGTTAGTCCGTCTATCTGCGTTTCTGACCGTGCATGCACCTGTTCGTGCTAATTTTGGGGTCTTCGTTGGATACATGTAACTACTTTTACTTGGCGTATCATGAGGAAACTTCATGGGAAAGTTGGCTATGGTAGAAGGGAAATGCACATTAAGGTGTGGACCAGTCAGTCCATCCTCCCATCCATCCGTCTGTCTTTCTGACTGTGGGTCCGTCCATCCGTGCAAACTTTGGGTTCTCATTCGATAACTTTACTTTTTCCTGGAGTATCGTAATGAAACTCCATGGGAAGGTTGGCTATGGTAGTTGGGAAATGCAGGTTATTCTCTGAGTCATTCATGCCATCCATCTGTCTTTCTGACCGTGTGCCCATCCGCCTATGCAAATTTTGGGTTTTCATTTGATAACTACTTTTTCTTTGAGTATCTTGAAGACACTTCATGGGAATTGGCTGATTCTTATTAGTTATCATTTGTGTTCATAATCATTATCTGCGTTCATCAGTGCGTGCATCCATTCATCTTTCCACACCAATGGTGTTAAGTCATCCCACTGCGTGGGTGTGGCGGCTGGATGTGGGGTGAGTTGGCGGTGGGGTTGATGGGAGTTGGGGGTGGTGAGGGCGTGTGATGTGTGCGTGTGTGTGTGGGTGGGTGTGTGTGTGTGGGGGGGGGGGGGTGTGTGGGGGGAGGGCGTGAGCGCATTTGATTTATATCATCTAGTTGGATTTTCTTGACCAAATTTTAACCATTAAAGGGTTAATTCCATTGATGCTTCTCTCCTGTATAGGATTTAACACTTTAATGGTCAAAATTGTTTTAAAAACATTTAAATACTTACTCATTGGATGTCCATTTGCAGACCAAGAGATTATTTTTTTTAATTTACCACTGGAAGGACTGGCTCAGTTATCAAGCCAGTCATTCTAGTGGTAAATTTAAAACAAAATTCTCTTGGTCTCCAAATGAACATTTCTCAAGACCATAGTAGAGGCTGTTTTTGACCGTCTTTAGCGTGAAACAGTTAGTACATGTAATTAGCGAGCTCATTGTTACTTTACTAACCACATTTGCAGGCAAACACATCCTGCAATCCTCACATATTAGGACCAGGTGATGTGCTACGGCTCGGAGATGACACTGAACTGCTCCTTCATATACACCCTGGGACAGAGACGTGTGACGACTGCGAGCCCGGTGTTGTCATGGCAAAATTTCAAGAATTGCAAACTAAAGGTAGTACCTGTAGCTAGACATGACATACCTTGAAATTTGAAAGCAGGATGAGTTAATGCTGTTAATCCTGGTGATTGTCTTGGCTCTTGAGAAATTCCTTGATTACTTTATAGCTTATGTATACAGGTACATAATTACCCTCAGCCAGTGAGAGGAAGAGCATATGGCATTTGTCTGTGCATCTCTCCCCGTAGTAGTATCCCAAAAACTGCTGATCGAATTAGGCTCCAATTTTAACACAACAAAAGAACTTACTGTAAACTATGATTTCCCATAAAGAAATATTAGTTACCTCTCCGGGATGTAGAAATTGTTTGAGTGTAGCTTTCGTTACCATCTCGGTCACTACATCAGCACTAACCGATGGTCGCTGACAAAGTCACTCTGGTCAGTTCTTGTGGAGTCATGCGACAGCATTTACTCGTAGACTGCTGGTAAATGGTAGCTCTCGTTTCATGGTCAGTTGGTCTCGATGTTGATGACCACAGGTGGGGTTGGTATGGCTAGTGACCATCCATGGGCAGCAACGGCACCCATTTAAATTAGTTTTAAAATATTCAACAACTTAATCTGTATAGGTTTCTGGAAATTGAGAGTCAGAGAGTGCAGTGATCGATTGATCCCAAAGCGTGTCTGGAGCTTAGCTAGAGATCGACGGTGCTTGCTAAAACTGGATTCCTCCATAGATTATGACATCGTAACCTGAGTGACAGATCAGATCCATCTAATGCTCCCTGACCCACTCGGCAAACTGGCTTAACTCTTTCACCGATGAATTCCCCATATCTCATTTTCAAGACTACGATGCTGGAAAACTGTTGTATATTTTGAAATTAATTTGACCTGAAGCTGTTGCTGCCTTAAGCAGAATCTGTTGCTGCCTTAGGCAGCAACAGCTTCTAGTTAAATTAATTTCAAAATATTCAGTTACCATATGAGCTGTTGCTGCCTAGAGAAGCATCCGCTTTCAGAGAAGACACAAGTTCTCTATTGTTTACCATATTCTGCATCAATCCACAAATAATGCTAACTGTGCCAGATTTATACTAGCTAGCATTAGATGAAATATCAATTTGCTTATAAAAAGCCATCATGTATGATCTTTTTCATTGTGCAGAAGTTGTGGTGCTCTCAAATGCGGACAAGCAGAAAATTATGAGAAAACAAATGAAGAATATTAAACGGAAATATGGCTTGCAGGTGTGTATTGTGAAGACAGTATCAGTAGATTAGTGTCGTGCTTGAGTAACAGAAAACAAGACAGAGAGATTACTCATTTGTGTGCTGTTTACATTGATAGGTTTTTGTTGAAACTAGTAAAGTGGAGGATCTCGATATAGTGATCGAAATGATGCTCGGCTTTCAGCATGTAACAAGAATTAGAAGAATGCTTAAAGTTTTTCAATGCACACTTAATTCATCAAGGGCTTATGCGACCTTATTAAACCCTAAGAGTTTTTTTCTATAAATGTACTGTCGTGCATTCAGTCTGTATCATAATGAATATAATTTTTAAATTACTTCCATACTTTGACAGCATTTGGACGTAATAATTTGGAATATTTGTATGTGATATATATCTAGGGCTTCACGGTATTAGAAAAATGAATACCAGTATTGATATCAATTTCCATACCAGTATACCTTTAATATCGGTATTAATGTGACTGGCAAAACAGACCTCTCCACGGGAGGTGAGTGATTGCTCTCCTCTTGCCTATACTTGCCTATATTTAATTTTAGCTGAGTATCTCATTGCTCGCCTACATTGCTTAGTAACAATGACAGACTGTAGGCGAGTTACTGGCACTGCTCACCTCAATGGCTAAAATTTTAACTCAGGAGAGCAAGTGATTACTCCCCTTCAAAATTATCATGGAGAGGCCCACAAAATAGAGTGAGGCTTGGCTAGTATGATAACTTATTCAACGTATATCAGTGCTCCTGAAATAGTTGCTGAACCTTTCCACAATAAAACCATGAAATTACACGAATCCTGATATTAAACGCTAAATTATAACTGTCTTCAGTTAACTCATATCTCAAAACAGCTTAAATAATTCCAGAATCGGCCCTACAAATGATTAGAATTTGCCACGAAATTACCTATTTCCACAATCTCCGCAAAGACGCACATGCGTAGAGATAGCGAGATAGCCAGTGACCATCTCGGCACAAATAAACTCGCCTAATGAGACTGTGAATAGCTAAACCTGTTGATATTTGACTGACAAATATCAATGTTATGAGTCAAAAACGGATAACGGATGTAAACCTATGTTTTACTAATTTTCCTGGCTACTTGTATTGATATATGCCAGGATAATAAATAAACATTCCACGAATACCTGTGCTAAATGGAACGAATTTGCAATGGGATGAAATCACCAGGAATCGTGGAAATCTCTGTGCGGGCGTACAACTTAGCCATTATACCGCTTACTAAATAGACCACCATACATGTATATGCTGCGAATACATAATCATATGCTCGCTCCCATTAGAGTAGCTTGTATCGATCGATATCTAGCAACCCGCCAACATAAGAAGGAAATAGAGCTCACAGTGATTGAGAAGTTTTTCTCATATCATCAGGTCCTCTTTACTTGGTCCGTTTGGCGGTCACTACAATGGTCTACAATTCTGCAAAATTTCTAACTAACCAGGCTGTAGTAATTGAGAATTTAGGTAAAAAATTATGCCACAAAATATTCATTTGAAATTGTTATTTTCTAGCAAACAATGGGCCGAAATTATAAAATATTAGTGCAAGAAAAGATATATTTTAGACATTTTAACTACCCTGTCCTATGAGGTTAATTAAAATAAGTTTTATTCTATTTTTTGCAAGAAGTGCATGCTTATAAGTAGCAAATTTTCATGGCAGTAATCGTTAATTTATCAATTTCTCTAGCCTCTAAACAACATTTTGACAGATCCAGATAAATAAGAAAATGTTAAGTGTGGTCACTAAATACAGGTAAAATATCATTTTCCTATAGCAAGAGTGCAAGCCACCACATAACAATTTCAATGGGCAATAACTGGATCTGCTGAATATTTTGAAAATAACTAGAAGAATGTTAAAGTTTTTTTGGACATTTAATCTATCAAGGACTTATCCGATCCAATTAAAACTTGGCAGGTTTGTTTTATACCATCAGACTGTCTTCCATGCAGGGTTCTTCCCACACTGGCCGGGAATAGCCACAACTAAACAATTTTAACCAGCACTAAACTATCTTTTTTAATCACCACTTTTCACATATTTTGTTGAAATTAAGCTTTATTTCAAGGAACTTTGTAAAATTTCCGTAAAAATGTCTGGCACTAATTTCATCCTGGGCAGAACCCTGTCCATGGTCAATCATACATGTAGTAAATGTGCCTTAGTCTAATCATAGCTTTGTTCAGAATCATTATCCATGTGTAGTCATCCCTGTCTTCCTTCCATCTACTTTTCACCACTACGCACCCACCCCACAGCCAATTTATTATTAGTACCCTACCAGTAAAACTGGGAGACTATAGGTTATCTCTCCATCTGTCTGTCACAGTTGGTTTTCTGCACTTTTTTGCACTCCTTCAACACATTCACCTGAAACTTTGTAACTTCTCATACCAAAGCACTATACCAAGATTCAGTTGAATATGTTGAAAGAGTGCAAAAAGTGCAGAGAACCAACTGTGACAGACAGATGGAAAGCAAACCTATAGTCCCCCCCCTTGCTCTGTAAATTCTCAGACCAAAGCAATGTACCGAGCAAGTTTGAGTTTTAGGTGTTTCGTCAATGTTTTATTGAGTTACGCCCTCTTTCAACTTATGAAAATATCAGTTTTCCTCACTCTTTTGCACTCCTTCAAGGTATTCCACTGAGAATGGGTACATTGCTTTAATATAGTTAGGTACAGAGCAAGTTCGAGTATCGGACATTTTTGTCAATTTATCATTGAGTTACACCCCCCCCCCACCCACTTTTCAACATATGAAATACAAAGTATATCAGTTTTACACACTTTTTCATTACCCTTGTACATATCCAACTGAAACTTGGTACATAGCTTTGTTGTGAGAAGTTACAGATCACGTTCTAGATTCAGGGGTTTCCGTCAATTTTTGATGGAGTTACACACCCTTTCAACTTATGAAATGCGAAAAATCTCAGCTTTCTGGACCTTTTCGTTCACCTTCAATATGTTCAACTGAAACTTGATACATTGCTTTATTAGTCCTTTACTTGTAAAAACTTGGGAGTGGGAATTATGTTTTCTCTCAGTCTGCCCATCCCTCCATCTGTCACAGTTGGTTTTCGACATTTCTTTCACTTTACTTCAACATATTCAACTGAATATTGATATAAGCTTTTTTATGAGACTACAGATCAAGTTCAAGATTCATGTGTTTCCGTCAATTTTTAATGGAGTTATGTCCAATTTCAACTTGTGAAATATGAAAAATCTTGCTCAGGAGTTTGTGGGACATGTATTGCAAAGCAATACCTCCCTAATGCTTGTTTAATTTACTTCAACTCTAACCCTACTCTGCATCTACTGTACACTAGACCGATCCAAATAGTGTGTGCCATGCAGATAAATGTTTTCCATAAGCTGACAGTGATCTGAATGACAGGTGGCACTTTGTGTGGTGTGCAGCAAAATGTTATCCACAGGGCTCGACATTCATGCATGCCGTGGTCTTTGTAGTCTAAAATAGTTTTCTCTTGGGCTACAAAAAGTCAGCCCCCAAATACAAAAGACATTTGTTCAGTGTATAAATGTGCTGTGAACTTTAAAGGGTTAAGATATTAACTGTCTCCCTGCTGAATTTCTGCTGACTACATATTCTGTGGGATTTAAACTGGATATACCACCAACAACTTTCAGTCAAATTGTTTTCAAAATATTCAGCAGGTCCAGAGTTATTGCTCATTCAAATTATTATCTGGTGGCTTACATCAGTCAGACAGTTAAACAGACAAAAGTAAGACATACAGTACAGCTCATAAATAAGGTAGAATGTTTCCAGAACAAAATAGAAACATGTTAGTTAGTACAATTTTTAACACAACGTAAGAAATGTACTGTTGAATATTTTGGACTTAATTTGATTGAAAGCTATTGTAGGCTTGCACAATTATTCGATTATTCAATTATTCGCGATTGTTCTTTAAAATATGATCATGGACGATTACAAAACCAAATAATCGAATAATCAAAGATTTTCAATCTTCAAGATAGTAGTTTTTCAAACTGCAAAGTAATGTACATCGTCTATCAGGACAAGAGGTGTTAAATTTCCAAACACGCATCTCTGAAAAATTTGAAATCAATTCTCTAAAAAAGTTAGAGCTGATATACAATAACGCGAAAATTTAACAATTTCCCGGAATAAATTCTTGGTGCCTTACGACTATGTTTAATATACACCTCAAAAGCATCATCGCAGAAGTGAAATTATTAAATGGAGCCGCCTAAATATCGCGTATCCTTTAATAAAGGCTGTTTATTACATCAAAATTAATCCAAATTTAATATAAAATTTCATCGAGAATAAATATAAGTCACCTGATATTAGTAAAAATAAGAAGTATCAACAGTTTTTAGAGCGAGTACTCACATATAAATATCCTGGACTCAGCACCCGAATATTGCTATATATTATCATTGCATGATGGTAACCGAGTATCTTACTTTAAATTTGATCGCGGTAAAATAGGTACCCGATTGATAACAGGAAGGGTTATGATAATGCGATCTAACTTATGATTCAAGCTCCCGTTACCATATGAAATCTCACGAGAACATGTCATTCGCCTCCAATCGCAAAAGAGTCATTTTGTTGCCAACATACACGTAGGAAGTGATCTCCCACACTTTAAATTCTGGGGCGTTCAAGCAAATTTTCTCGCACGCTTAATTCCACTTTGGATCATTTTATATTGATTACTTACATTGGGCTGTCTGTCTTGCCAGATTTTATCGATATTGTGTTTGGAATTAGTACTCTAATTGATTATAATAGCATCTCTGAATGCCTATTACTATCTGGCAATTAGACTGGAGGCGGTTTTAGTGCTCAGCGATACCAATTTTCCTTCTTTTAGCGTTATGTTAGCAATTCTTGTTTGAAGTAAAGTTTGTATGGCCTTCAAATATGATCAATACTAGAAGTCGAACTAGTCGAAATATTCCCTGTTACATGTACATAGTTATTTGTGTTGAATAAAACTTTGTTAAAGTTCCCCCACCCTAACACAGAATGACATGTACGATATAATCAACAATCACGATTATTTTTTCAAAATGAGCGTGATTATGAAAACTGATTTATTGTACAACCATAAGTTATTAAAGCATCCAATTAAAGTTAAAATTAAACATTTTGCGTTATCTATGGGCTGTACTGTATAATGGATTTCTTGTATATACATGTATGGTATGAAGTGTTGTATGGGATGAAATTTTGAATTTAACTATTAAAAAAACCATACAATCTTCTTCAGAATATGAATTATGAAAATAACACAGCTGCAATCCACCGGAACCCTGGTTATAAAGACAAGGCAGGGGAAAGACGAAAAAATATTGGAAGTGATAATCCGTATGAGAAGAAGGCTGCACCGGCATCAGTGCACAGGTATGGTAGGAAGTTATATTAGAATGCAATTGAGAGATGTGATCTGTCACTCAAGTATCTGATGTCATAATCAATTGAGCCACTCATTAGCTGACATCACAATCATAATGACGTATACATCTGTCATGAAAATCAGAAAGTTGGTCACTAGTGTACAATATGTATATCTTTGATAAATTTACTATTTAGTAAACATTCTGTTGAATATTTTGAAACTAATTTGATGGGGCCTGTTGCTGCCTATGGCAGCAAAAGCCCCCAGTTAAATTAGTTTCAAAATATTCAACATCTTGCAGTACAGTTGCCTTGAAATTTACATTCTAGGAATTATGTTTTCAAAGTTTTAAATCGATTCCGACATGCATATAAAGTGGACGGAGCTTATCTATAGATCGGTGTGGCATAGCTAGAATGGATTCCGCAGTTAAAAAGATTGGCCAGTTTCTATGTTTTAATTTTGTGAACTGATACAACAAATGTAGGAGTAAGGCAATGCGTGGATGAAACACTTCTCTCTCTCTATAGTTGAACAAGTGTTAGTTTTGTCAGAAATGTAACAATCAACTTAAATCCTAGTTGTGAATCTAGTTGCTAAAGAGATGTAATGTCTACATGTAGTTGAGAATGGACAGTCACAACTAAAATCTACCTCAAATCATCTGCACTCACTACGCCTTTCCATACACCACAACATCAGAAAGGAAATATCCTGCACATTAAGCCCAAGGCTCTGGGGAGGGACGTCATACATGCCATAGTAGGCATCAACACAAAGTGGGACAAGGTCGACAGAATCTCGGTAGCTGCGGGGTCGGGGTTTTTCCAGATTGTTTTGGGATCAAATTCGTGCAATCCTAGTGTATGGCCACACTATTTCCGATAGGTGTTAAAAATCTGAGCGAAATCGGACCAGTACTTTACGAAATATCCACACATTCAGAATTTTATCCCATCCAGATCCAGGTTCTTTTATCCGGATCATGGCTAAACACTAGTAGAAATCCTCCAGCGCGGCAAGTTCCTTCGTTGTGTTAATATTTGACCCAAAATCGGATTAGCAGTCTGAGATACAGCCCAGAATAAGCTTTTGTGACTGTCTGACAGATGACTAACTGACTAACTAAGAACATGGCGGTTTATTGATTTCTAGGATATTTATAAGCCACCCATTTTTAGTTGCGACTCACAACACATATATGTCTGTCTGTCTGTCAAATTATTTACATTTCTGTCATTCTGACAAAGCTGTCTATGTCGCAACGGAAGAATTACGTTTTATCTATGCCCCGCCCATCTCTAGTTAAGCTCCACCCATGCTTAGTCCGTGTTGGGATTGATTCATCCCTGCACTCCCGGAATTTCAATTTCCAGAAAACTTCTGGGAAGCTGTTGAAAATTTTGAAACTAATTGGACTAGGTGCCAAACAACTGGATTACTGGATTAATAATAGAAAGCGCAACTGAACAGCGGGTCATATTCTTTCGTATTATTTATGTAGTTATATGGAGACTTATGTCTCTGAAATTTCATGTGTGTTGCATGTCCCATTTTCTGAACCCCGGAGCTGGGACGTGTGGTCGCAACAAAATATGCCAGATAAGGTCGGCTCCTTTAAATCCCAACGGCGATCGGGCAGTAATATGAAAGATTATGTGTTTGTCTATGGTTTTTTAACACTAAAATTGGCTTACGTCGTTCATCCGTGTGGTCCGAGCGGGTGACGTCACACCCTTTTTATTGCCCAGATTATTTGGTGAAGGAAATGTTTCATTAATCGCGCATCTTATTCTTGGTAGCTGCATGTGTTTTTGTAGCAGAAACTTTTGAATTATGTCAAGATTTGCGTGTAATCATGATCTGTTTGCATCAAGGATGGAAAATCGAAAAAATTCGGTTTCTTTTATTTAATCAGATTTTTATGATTGTTTACTTAGCCCTATAACAAAAGCATTGATTTTTTACATGCGCTTATGTTCTGACTCAATAGAATCTAATCTCTAGGAGCTATAAACAATGTTAAGCTTATTTATGCTATTATTCTATTAAAATGTATTATGACAACAAGCATCCCAGAATTTGTTCTTGTTGTTCTTAAGACATTTTTAAATTTGTTATCACATTTTGAAATAACTGCTGTTCTACTGCACGGGTCATGACCAAACCTCTAATAAACATGCCTACACTACCGTAACCATGTTTTGTCTACACTTGATGGTCTACATTTTAACCATCTTAATATTCTATGGATTCAATTCTCCAGGCTGTATAACTCTGGACATGATATAAAATATTTTGAAAACAATTTAACTGAATGTAGTCGACAATTACTGTTAGAGTCTAGAGTTATTATTGACTCAAAAATGTAATCGACATGTATTCCCCATGTACCAAAGAAGGTATGGGTGCAATAAATGAATTGAATTGAATTGAAATTATTGTCTAGTGGCTGGCAGCAGACAAAGGCAAGTCATTTACAATGTAAAAATAATGTCCACAGAACTGTTATAAATATTATTGATCTGTGCTGTTTACGTGTCAAATAACAACTAAGGAAAATTTCCACTAAGTGTACTGATAGAAATAAAGCTTCTTAGTTCTTATATTAGCATAATATTGTATAACCATGCCCATTAACTATCTGAAGCAATAGATACAATCACTTTTAACAAACAAACAAAATATTTAAAAAATTTATAGTGTAAATGAGCACATTTGAGGAGGAAAAAATTTTTCATCTTGATTTAATCGTTGATTTAATCATATGATTTAATTGATTTGATTAAATCAAAACAAACCAGGTTTGCATTGATCGGTGATCTCAAAATTCTTGATTAAGATGTGTGTTCTGCTTCTTTACCATGTTCTACAGCAGTAGTGTTAATTCATTATGTTGTTCCTTCTCGTATCGTTTGGCGTTCGTTTGTGTAGTATAATTTGGGAATTAATTCTTAAATATACCGCGAATATATCCGATACGGTTCCTGGTTCCATTTTATACATCCTGCAAGATCAATTTATGGGTGTATTATTGGGCAGCTCTGGTTCTTGTCGCCAGCTTACGCGATCTTGGTTGTAACGTTGCGGGTGTTGGGTGCTGGAGGGTTAATCTTATAATTTATTGTCAAACTATTTGAAAATTATTTGTCGGCCTTCATTCCTGTTTCGTTCCGCTTGTTTATTTAGGTCTTGTGCTTGTTTTCTGGTCAAGCCCACCCCGCCATCATGTCCGGAGTGCCACAAGTTCGTGAAGGTTGCCTTCAAAGACCATGTCTGTTATTGTGTGCTAATTGTAATGTGGACGATCGGTGTAGTGTCTGTGCAGTGTGGCCCGTTGAATTGGTGTTTGAGTTCCTTGCCCAGAAGGACTTGGCGGGGTCAGGCGGACCAAAAAGAAATCGAGGAGCGTCCGTTTCGGCCCCTGGGGGCGCTCCTCACCTGCAGTTGGAGGGTTCGGCGATGGCACCCCCTGCATGGTTTGGACCCGCTATACAAGGCTTCTTGCATAGCATACTACGCACGCTGGTGTCGTCTCTGATACCAAAGACTGGCACAACCTCTCGGTGTCCGGTATGGACCCTGCCCATGGACAGGGTTCTGAATTGGATACCGGGGTGGTGGTGGGGGCCATCTGGTATGGCTCCCTGGCGTTCCGTCCGGCTCTGGCCTGGCGGGTACTGCTTCTCTCCTCGGGTGGTCCAATAGCGGTAGCCGGTCTGTCGGGCATGGGAGCCGTCCACAAAGACGGCTCCAGTGTCTTCATCCTGTGATAACTCTTCGGGGTCTAAGGATGATGAGGCCGAAGAGGAGCGGTTGTTGCGGCCTGAGATACCCCGGGTGGAGCGCATGAAGGTCGATTCCATCCTGGACGGAACCGCCCTCCATTTGTCTGGTTTGGTTCAAGCCATGGCAGCCGCTCCGCCCGTAGTTGAGGCCACACCGGTACCGGGCACCCGTTCAGTGCTGGTTGGTTTGCCACCAACCGACACGGTGATGGGTGTGGCTGGACAGGCATGGTACTCACCTATCTCGCCTGGCTCAGCGGCCACACACAGGGTTCCGTTGGCGCCCGTGTATGACCATGGTTCCGTAACCGCTACAGGTCCGCACGGTTTACCGTACAGGCCTACTCCATGGAACAGTGCACCCTGTGCCACCTGCTGCGCTTTCGTGCGTTCTGTCGATGGACGCACTGGCCAGGGTGCAGGCGCATGTGACCAAGTCTAGGAGGCAGATGGTCCTTGACCATATGCGTCCGGCTATGGCTGTCACGGAGCGTTTGCTTGGAATGCCCCTGAATGGCCCTAGCATCTTTGATGGCCAAGCGCGGGACATCCTAGAAGACACAGCCAACATTGCGCAATGTCGGTTATTGGTTAACCTACAGCTAGAGCTAGTGCGTCAGGCACATGCACTAGGGGCTGTAGCGAAACCGCTAGCTGCTAAGCTTTCTTTCAAGAAACAGAAGAAGCGTAAGAGCAAGGCGAAAGCCAATCCAGCTTCTGCTGCTCTTGCTGGGCCTTCTCAGCCACCTGCGGCTAAGAAGGAGGAAAGTTGTGGAGGCCCCTGCCCACCCTAGTGGTGGCCCTGATCGCCCGGGAGGCATTTAGGGCAGAAGCAAGGGGAAGTCCTCCAAGGGTGGAAAGAAGGGAGTGGATCGTACCTGAGGGTACGATAGCTCCCTTTGTATCCGTCTGGACTGCGGTGCCAGTTAGACCAGTCAAGCCAAGACCAAAATGGTTCTCTCTCATTAAGAGGGGTGGGGGAGCGGATCGCGAGCCAGACACCCGCATTAGGTGTCAATGCGTCTATAGTGGTGGAAGGCTCATGAGTTTCATCGAGGCTTGGCAAGGTGTGACGTCAGACAGTCTGGTCCTGGGATGGATATCCCAGGGGTATATGCCAGAGTGGTGGGATTTCCCACCACAAAATCTGTCTTTGGCACCTGTCTGGATAGGGAGCCAGACAAGTGAGAAGCCATTCAAAATGAAGTGTCATGTTTGCTTCTGAAGGGAGCAATAAAACCAGCAAACCAGAGCACTCCGGGCTTCTATTCAAACATGTTCCTTGTCCCCATGAGCACAGGGGTGGAGACCCGTACTCAATCTCAGGCCATTGAATTGGTTTATCCATATGCCTCGGTTCCAGATGGAAACTCCGAGATCGGTAATGGTAGGATTGAGGAAAGGAATGTGGTGTGTGTCGATCAATCTGAAAGATGCATATTTCTACATTCCAATGAACAGGGTTTATCACAGGTTTCTGAGATTCACGTTTCAGAATCATGTTTGGGACTTTGTAGTCCTCCCATTCGGCCTGTCGACAGCCCCAGAGTGGTCCTAGCGGTGACAGCGTTTCTCAGAAGAGAGAACGTGGCTCTTCACACCTACAGAGACGATTGGTTTATCAAGGCGGACATGCCAGCCAGGTTAGACGTGGATACTGCTCTGACTCTGAAATTACTTTCAGATCTAGGCTGGATAGTCAACAGGGAGAAATCTGAGTTGACGCCCACTCAGCACTTCGTTTATTTTGGGATGCGATTCAATCTCAAGGAGGGCAGGGTTTACCCGTCAGAGCCAAGAGTGGTGTCTCTGTTAGCCATCCTCAAGAGTTTTCGATTGGGAAACCACATTCAGGCGAGGAGGTTTCTTGAGATGCTGGGCATGATGGTCTCTATGGAGCAGGTAATCCCATACGCTGCTCTAATGCAAAGACCTATCCAGTTGTATCTGATGTCTCTGTGGAAACAGAGAACAGACCCCCTGTCAAAGCTGGTACCAGTTTTGGAGCCAATAATGTCGCATCTTGTATGGTTGAAGGCGCTTCAGAATCTCCTAGTAGGGGTTTCACTTCACCTACCCCACCCCAGCTGTCCGTGTACATAGATGCATTGCTGGAGGGGTGGGGGGCCCCTGCCTGGCAGAACACCAGTTTTCTGGCACATGGACTCTCCAAGAGAGTCAGCTGCATATCAATCTGTTGGAAATGATGGCAGTGGAACTGGCACTGGAAAGGTTTCTTCCAGCGGGCAGAGGCAAGGTAATATTGATACGGTCAGACAATTTGACAGTAGTATCATACATAAGTCGCCAATTCAAGGAGGGACCAGGTCACCCACACTGTGTATGAAGGTGTGGCACTGGATTCAATGGTGTAGGAATTACTCGGTTGTTTCGAAAGCAGCTCACATTCCTGGGTGATTGAACATTCTAGCGGATGCTTTGTCTCACAAACAGATAATTCTGCCGACAGAATGGTCTCTCATCTCTCAACCCTCCAGTTCTACAAAGGATCTTCGAGCATTGGGCAAACCAAATGTGGACTTGTTCGCCACAAAGGAAAATGCTCAAATAATGACTTATGTCTCGCCGATCCCAGATCCAAATACCATCGATACAGATGCTCTGGCGATAAGCTGGAGAGGGATGCACACATACGCTACCCACCCACCATTCTTCTACCGACGGTTTTGGTGAAGATCAGGGAGGTGCCGTGCCTGGTCCTGCTAATAGCGCCATATTGGCCAAGCAGGGCTTGGTTCACAGATCTGGATCTGCTGGTGGACAATCCAGTGCAGCTGCCCGAAATTCTGAACATAATCTCCCAGACCAAGGGCTGCTTCCTACACGAGCGGCCCGAGATGTTCAAATTGACTGCGTGGATGTTATCAAACAACGTTCCACGTCGGAAGGCTTTTATGAACAGGCTGCAAGATTCATCGCAGCCGCGAGAAGGTCAACCTTCAAGTCATCTAACCAGAAGGTTAACAAATTTGCAGAGTGGTGTAAAGGAAAGGGTATTGATCCCTTTTAATCCACTATATAGCAAGTAGCAGACTTTCTCTGTGAGCTGTTCTTTACAGGACTAGCTCCTGTCACAGTGTCACTATTGCTGGATACAAGTCAGCTTTGGCATCAGTTATCCCTTGTCTAGCCAATAGGGATAGTCCAGTCATGGCCCAGTTAAACGTGATGGTGAAGGGAATGTGCAAACTCTGACCGAGACAACCGGTAGTCATTCCAGCCTGGAGTCAATCTTTGGTGCTTAATGTGCTAGCCAAGCACCCTTTTGAACCTTTGGGTTTGACTAGTCTAAAGCATCTGACTCTTAAGGCGGTTTTTCTATTGGCAGCTTCCTCAGCTAGAAGACGCAGTGAGATACATGCGTTTTTAGCAGAGAGGAACTGATTTATTGTCTCTGGAGAGGGTCTGTGACTGCTGCCAAGAGTAGAATTTATGTCAAAGAATCAATCTTTGAAATATCCCAGCAAACCGATCATTATACTGAAACTAACTAGGTTTGCTCGTGATGACAGTGCCTGGTGTCCAGTCCGTCCTTTGACCAAGTACAAAAAACAGACGGACTCTACTGTCAAATGATAGACATCTGTAGATCTGCCATAAGAAGCCATATGGCGCCGCATCCATGGATACTATCTCTTATTGGGTAGTAGAATGCATTCAGACTACCCACGAGATTGCGACTGAGCACCAGGTGCAATGTGCTAGAGCTCACGATGTTAGAGGAATAGCCGCCTCGACCGCCCTTTTCAATGGTGTCCCATTAAAGGACATTATTGCCGTTGAGTCCTTTCACGGATTATATATGAGGGACATGTCAGACTCTGCCAATCCACACGGTTTAGCTGTTTTGAAACGATAGTCTAGTGGCCACATTGCTCATCTCCTTTTGGTAACTTTGAAAAGCAAAAGTAGTTGGAACAGATGTGGTCAGGTGAGAGGAATTCAACCGTATGTGACACGTTTGGTTGAAAGTGTGTTGGTTGGTGGTGCCACGTCTGGAATCCATAATACATGAGGTAATTCAAGCTTGACAGTTTTTTGTATTACGTTTGTATATCATGATCATTCATCTTATATATTCATGCTCATTCCAAGGCTTATGTGTCAAGAGCTGTTAACCCTCTTGGCACATTTGTGTTTCAGGCGAGATGCATGTTCGTGAGTTCGCTCCCTTTTATAGGGGGGTGGGGTGGGTGAGGGGGCACTGAGTGGTGATGCAAATGTTATTCGGTCCCAAACTTCGGTCCTTCTAGGTCTCAGTGTGACGAGTTTAAGTCTAAGTTCTTTCTCTAGGGGCAAAAGAAGCTCTGTATGGCTTGCCCCTTCCCACCAGGTTACTGACTAAATCTGGTGTTATCAATAAGTAATGTAATAGTAAGTATTGATCGAAGAAGCAGAATGAAGGAAATTTAAATTTCCCTTTCTCGGAGATCTAACAATACTTACCATTACATTATGGATCCTGCCTCCCAGCCCCACGGAGGCAAGTTATGAGTTGTCTCTTCTTTGGTAGCTATGCAAACAATATGGACGTCTCTGGCAGGCAGGTATCCAGTTGTTGGGAACCGGGTCCCCACTTCCAGAAGCCGGTAGAGCTTTCTAAATCTAGATTCGTAGAGCACAGCTTCAGTTGAGGTGTATTATCAATAAGTAATGTAATGGTGAGTATTATTAGATCTCGGAGAAAGGGAAATTGAAATTTCCTGCAATCATGAGGAATGTCCATTGTAGGCAAAGAGAAGACTATTTTTGAAAGTTTACCACTGGAATGACTGGCTCGATAAATGAGCCAGTCATTCCAGTGGGCAACTTTGAAAAATAAATCTCTTGGTCGGCAAATGGACATTTTCTATAAGAAAATTGAAATATTTTTGAACAAATTGGAGAGTTAGTGGTAAATCTTTAACATTTTTCAGAGAATATGGTCGCAATAGAAAAAACCTCTGCAGTGGTCTTGAGGAATGTCCATTTGTAGGCCATGAGAAGAGTATATTTTGAAATTTTATAGCTGGATAAACAAGCCAATCATTCCAGTGGTCAATTTCAAAATTGTCTTCTCTTGTCCTGCAAATGGATATTCACTAAGAGAAAACTTCACTTTTCTTGACAAGTATTGACCATTAACCCTTTTATACCTGAATATATTTATGAAATGTTCTGGGTGGACTAAATTTTGTTTAAATAAATGAAATCACACTCCAGACTGTAAAGGCCCAGACCACCCCATACCCTACCAATGGCATATCTGACAATGCTATGTTATTATAGATTAAATCTCCATGCTCTCTGCGACAAGGTTTTAGCTATATTACAGTATCTTGTGGGTGGACAAACTGTCAATCTTTTAAAAATAACTTCAATGCGTATACTGGTACTGGATTCACCATACGGCGATGCCTGCATAACATGGGCGGCTAGTGGCTAAAGGGAGAGCACTCTTCCAGAATAACTTTTGGTGTCATTGCTATTGTTAAAGGAAGGGGGGGGGGGGGGGGCAGCCTGGGCCGTTACAATCTGGAGTGAGACAGGTGGTCTGGGCCGTTACAATCTGGAGTGAGACAGGTGGCCTGGGCCGTTACAGTCTGGAGTGAGACTGGTGGCCTGGGCTGTTACAATCTGGAGTGAGACAGGTGGCCTGAGCTGTTACAATCTGGAGTGAGACAGGTGGCTTGGGCCGTTACAATCTGGAGTGAGACAGGTGGCCTGGGCCGTTACAATCTGGAGTGAGACTGGTGGCCTGGGCTGTTACAATCTGGAGTGAGACAGGTGGCCTGGGCCGTTACAATCTGGAGTGAGACAGGTGGCCTGGGCCGTTACAATCTGGAGTGAGACAGGTGGCCTGGGCCGTTACAATCTGGAGTGAGACAGGTGGCCTGGGCTGTTACAATGTGGAGTGAGGCAGGTGGCCTGGGCTGTTACAATCTGGAGTGAGACAGGTGGTCTGGGCCGTTACAATGTGGAGTGAGACAGGTGGCCTGGGCCGTTACAATGTGGAGTGAGACAGGTGGCCTGGGCCGTTACAATCTGGAGTGAGACAGGTGGCCTGGGCCGTTACAATCTGGAGTGAGACAGGTGGCCTGGGCCGTTACAATCTGGAGTGAGACAGGTGGCCTGGGCCGTTACAGTCTGGAGTGAGACAGGTGGCCTGGGCCGTTACAATCTGGAGTGAGACAGGTGGCCTGGGCCGTTACAATCTGGAGTGAGACAGGTGGCCTGGGCCATTACAATCTGGAGTGAGACAGGTGGCCTGGGCCGTTACAATCTGGAGTGAGACAGGTGGCCTGGGCCGTTACAATCTGGAGTGAGACAGGTGGCCTGGGCCGTTACAATCTGGAGTGAGACAGGTGGCCTGGGCCGTTACAATCTGGAGTGAGACAGGTGGCCTGGGCCGTTACAATGTGGAGTGAGACAGGTGGCCTGGGCCGTTACAATGTGGAGTGAGACAGGTGGCCTGGGCCGTTACAATCTGGAGTGAGACAGGTGGCCGGGGCTGTTACAATGTGGAGTGAGACAGGTGGCCTGGGCCGTTACAATGTGGAGTGAGACAGGTGGCCTGGGCTGTTACAGGCAGCAATGGATTAAATGGTTAAAAAGGCGTGTAAATGTGTAGAAATAAGCTAACATGTTTCCAAACAGAACCATGGTAATAAGAAATGTTTTGTTGAATATTTCGAATATAATTGGACTAGAAAGACATTGCTGCCTAATGTCTTCCAATCCAATTATGTTAAAAAACTTTCAACAGTACATTTATTTTGCTTTGGAAATATGTTGCGTTATTTCTGAGTTTTATCGCATGTTAACATGATTGTGTATATTATACTCTGTATTTGTATTTCACAGACCAATTTCTGAGCAGAATATAGGCCATCAGATGCTGGCTAAGATGGGATGGAAAGCTGGCGAGAGTCTCGGAAGTCAAAATACTGGAATCATTGACCCGGTAAGTTATTGCCCTGTACATCGGCTATATTATGATGTATTGTAAAATGCTCCTGTAATTTATTTTGAAAACAGTTTAACTGAGAAGCAATCAGGGCTTCCATTGATTTCTAAACTCAGGAATTCTGGGAGTTACTGGTTACATGTTTGGGGAGTCCAAATATGAAATATGACAGTTTGAAATGGTTCATATAATGTAATTGGGGAGGGGGGGGGGGGTGTTTTCGCAACTGGGTCGGTGCATTTGCTGACTTGGTTCAGACCACTAACCACGAACCAGAAATGCCAAAATGCTAAGTTTGCAAATTGGCGAAGTTTAACGATCTTTGCGTGGCAATGTTCTAAACCCACCTATTCGAAATTGCATTAACCGTAGCAATTAATTTGATCACATTTTGATTTGGACTTTATATTCAGTCTAAGTAAATCACGGATGACCGCATCCACTAAAAATGTTGACAAGATTTCGTCATTCTAATATGTTGTAAAATTTTGAAATTTACGAACCAGTAACCATTGGTAAAAGCGACAAAGATCAAAACTCGGTACCTGGTTCTACGAACCCTGTCAGTAAATACTTCACTTCCAGAATGCCAAAATGGACAAACAACGAACTGCATTGGCCACCCACTGACGTGGTCACTCGCGAAAACGCACCCTTGGTTAAAATAATTTAAATTATTGAACCGTTCCAGTTTTAGCTATGCCCTGCCCCATCTCTAGCTAAGCGCCACCAACGCCTCGCTCGTGTTGTGATCAATCGATCACTGCACTCTCAGAATCTCAATTTCCAGAAAACTATACAGGTTAGCTGTACAATATTTTGAAACTAATTTGACTCGGTGCTGTTGCTGCCCATGGCTTCCAGTCAAATTAATTTAAAAATATTCAACGGAATAAGTTTTATATTGTAAAGAGAATACTTTTTTCGGAATTTGTCGGTGAAAGCTTTAACTCTTGATCATCATGTTTCAGGTGACAGTGAGTATGCGTAGCAAACAGAGTGCAGGCTTAGGGTCGGTACTGGGTGTTGAGCGGTCGCTAGACAATGTCGTCCAAGTTGGTTCTGATCAAAAATGGATAAAGGCACAACAAAGAATGCAACAACTAGAAAAAACAGAAACTACCCTTCAACATTTGGCCGTCGGAGGTGTAGCAAGTGCTATGCCATTGACAGGAACTGAACAAACAAATGCTACAGTACCAGGTGCTAAACAGGAATCTCCATTCGTTGTAGGAGGTGTATTAGATTCAGAAAGTAAAGATCCTACATGATAATGATTGGTGAATGTGTATCTATAGCTGTAATTCAATAACTTGACTCACCGGTCAGTCATTTATATACAATTGAGTGATCCATTTCAAGCTCTGCCCCGCCTATTTCTAACTAAGGTCTAAGCTATATGCATTTGAATCAATTCTAATTCTACCACTTTGAAGCATGATTTCCCAGAATCCTAATTTCAAGATAAGTATGCAGGTAAGGTGTAGAATATTTGAACCTAATTTAACTTGAAGCTCTTGCAAGGGGTAACATTATAGTTTAACAGCCAGGAATGTCCATGCACCCTGTGCACCCGGTATTACGAATTTACCTGCATTGTGCATGTATAATGGCCTTATTTCAACCCCTGTCCATTTGCAGACCAAGAGAAAACTATTTTTAGCTCACAGGGCCTGAAAGGTCACGTGAGCTTATGCCATGGCGGCCATCTGTCCATCATCTGTCCGTCCATCAAATCGTGTCTTCTACTTAACGGTTTGACCGATTTCAACCAAAATTGGCTGGAATGATCCTAAGTTGCTACCCTCCGGACATTTTTTCAGAATTTTGATTGATCGATTTTTAAGTGAGGTGAAAATCTTTGATTTTATGAAAAATCTACCAGAAATGGTCAAAATGCTATTCCTCCTTAGCTGCATGACATATTTCAACTAAATTTGAGTAGATTGATTCTATGGTCGTAGGCTCTAGATGTTCTTTTCAGAATTTTGATTGATCAATTTTTTGGGTGAAAATCTTAGATTTTATGAAAAATCAACCGGAAATGGTCAAAATGCTACTCCTCCTTAGCTGCGTGACATATTTCAACCAGATTTGACTAGATGCATTGTATGGTGGTAGGCTCTAGAAATTTTATTCAGAATTTTGATTGATAAATTTTTTGGGTGAAAATCTGATTTTATGAAATTGTCAAAACACATCTCTTTCTTAACCGCTTCAAGGATTTCAACAAAATTGTGATGTAATGATCCTATGTGAGTAGACTCCAGATGCTGTATTCAGAATTTTGATTGGTCAATCTTTTGGGTGAAAATCATGATTTTTTTATGAAATATTTACTGGAAATTGTCAAAACACATCTCCTTAACAGCTTGGCAGGTTTTAACCAAATTTGACTTTGATGATCCTACAGTGCTAGACTCTGGACTTTCTATTTAGAATTTTGATTGGTCGAGATTTCCGGTGGCCATCTGTTTAATGTAAAGATTCATGTATATTTAAATGCAAATGTTTCAAATGCTAATGGTCCAGGTGAGCGTCACAGGCCCTTGGACCTCTTGTTGAAAATTTACCACTGGTATGTCTGTCTCGTTTATTGAGCCAGATATTCCAGTGGTAAAATTTAAAAAATAGTCTCTGCCAGCAAATTGACATTCCTCAAAAGAAGTGCAAAAGTCATCTCTGGCCAGCTTACCCATTAACTACTTATATTTGCAACATATACACATATTCATCGTCAACTGGCCATGAGAAATTTAAGAATGTTGATACAAGAAATCTGATGTGAACGGGCATTAATCAGGCATATGTTATTGACATCCTTGTTTTCTTGTTAAATGTAATCTTTAGCTCGAGTTTAATGTTTCCAGTCAATTTATATTTGATAGAGGGAGCTATGACTATAATGCGCACATTTATATCTAAGCTCTGTCGACATTTGACTCGTGAATCAATTTGAAACGTGAACTCCCGGATTTTACACATCAAGGTAACTATACTGCAGGTAAGTTGGTGAATATTTTGAAACTAAATTGACTTAGCTTCCAGTCAAATTCGTCTCGCAATATTCAACAACAGAGTGTTTATTAACCTTTTAACACAATTTGTTCAAGAAAATTTAAATTTTCTCAAAGAAAATGTCCATTTGCAGAGCAAGAGTTGACTATTTTTGAAGATTTACAACTGGAATGACTGGCTCGGTTAGCGAGCCAGTCATTCCAGTGGTACATTTTCAAAAATAGTCTGCAAATGGACGTTTCTCAAGACCCAGCAGAAGCCGTTTTTGGCCGGTTTGAGGGTTAAAGGGTTAAATCGTAACTAAGTGATAGACTTAGAATTCATACTCTGGTGATGGACTTTTCAATTTTTGTGACGAAGTTAAATGTCATTTTGATTGTGACGCCAGGTGGCAAGTTACGTAGTAGATTACAAGATCAGATATATGAGTGACAGATCAGATCCCTCTATGGTATAGGCTGGAAAATTTCAGCTTGATAGTTTTGTTCCATACACTATACAGTATTGCAGTCTGTATAATAAATCAAGTGCGAACACGCTAGTTTCGCGAGTCGCAACTAAAATGAGATTTTTTGCTTTTTTTCTTGCATGATTTGAACTATCTTTAAGCGTTGCTCTCAAACAATGGTTAGGCGTTTTCATTCAAACTTCACAACTTTGTTCAGCCAATGTACATGTATTCATGCAGTATGCCTGTATCTCTGTGGAACTTTAGCCACAGTAGGCTCATCGCTGATACTCATGAGCCTCTTAATAGTCGTATTACACCTTTGAGGTATGGAACCAGGGACACACCAACCACAAAACTAACAATGGACCTTTCCGGTTTTAGTTATGCCCTGTCCATCTCTAGCTAAGCTCCATCCACACATCACTCGTGTTGGGATCGATCGATATCTGAACACCCTGACTATCAATTTCCAAAAAACTACACAGGTATGCTGTTGAATATTTTGAAACTAATTTGACTGGGTGCTGTTGCTGCCTAAGGCAGCAACAGTGCCCAGTCAAATTAGTTTCAAAATATTCAACAGCATGTTTATTAAATAGCAAAGAATTACAAAGACATACAATTCATACAACGTGTCGAGCCATTTGAGATTTGATGACAGTCTATATGGAACCCTTTGTGATGTAATGATTAAGAAGTCATCATACACACGCTGAGCGGATTATGACATCATACGAGGTCAGATGATGGATGGATACTCTGGAAAGGTGAATTGAGATAAGGATATTCTTTTTGTAGAACGTTACACGAAGCAGTTGGAGAAACAGCTATCTAAATGGCATCTGGTGTAAGAATTGAGGGGGATATTTTTATTTTATTTCTAGCTGAGCAGTGCCCATGTTTTGCACGGTCGATTTATACACTCCAATACCTCAGAATCCCAATTTCAAGGTAACTATACAAGTACAGTAAGAGAAAAACTAATTAAAAGGCGTTACCTTGATTAATCCCTAGTGGATCCAGCGTATGTAGTTGATGTATCCAGTAATGTTCTTGTTCTTTTCTGATGTGTCTTATCTGGATCCTCAGGATCGTGAGGTAGAACTTTTATGATCTTGTAACTTATATTTTGTCCATTATGATTTGGCAAATTAAAATCTTGTGCTACTGGTGTATTTGTGTTTTTTGATATCCTTTAGATGTTCATTAAAACGTATCTGAAATTCACATTTGGTTTCCCCCACATATTGTGTGTGGCAGTATGTGCATGTAAGGATGTAGATGATATTGCTTGTGTGGCTATATATTTTAACCGTACATGTGTACTTTAGACCTGTGTGTGTGTGTTTGTGAAGTCATGGATATTGTCCATGTGTACTTTAGACCTGTGTGTGTGTGTGTGTTTGTGAAGTCACGGATATTGTCCATGTGATGAGAGAAGAAACAGTTTCCTTGCGCATGAGTCAATAGGATTTTGGACATTTTTTCATTGATATCCCGCGCTGGCAGGGTATTCAAATTTGGCACGAACCAGTGTGTCTTTAAATGTAAGGTTTATAACCAAACATTGGTAATTCAGAGAATGTACAAGGAAAAACCTTCCAAAATCCTATTGACCCATGCATAAGGAAAAACTTTTTCTGTCAAGTTACAAGATCATAAAAGTTCTACCTCACGATCCGGAGGATCCAGATAAAACACATCAGAAAAGAACATGAACAGTACTGGATACATCAGCTCCACATGCTGGATCCCATAGGGATTAATCATGCGGGCTGGCGATACCTTTTAATTAGTTTTTCTCATCCCTACTACATCTCCATTTCCTGGCAATGCCCTCTATGATGTCATAGCACACTTCACAAATACCATGTCACAACTGACGGGTCTGGCCCTTACGCTCGCCCTATTAGCGTAATCACCTTTATAACGGTACTGTCATTTAGTCTAAGTGCAGCTCAATGGACAGACACCCGTGTCCAATATGTGTTGCTAGTTTCGCACAACGATCTGGACTTTGCAGACATTACCGAGTCATACATCTAAAACACGGGTTTTGGACGTGCAAATATTGCAACATAAGCTTCACACATCTTGAAGAAACCCGCAAGCATTTTGACGAGCAACACCACATCGGAAGAGAAAAGTTTTACAAACTAGTAAGAGCCAATAGGAAAACAAGAGTAATACCCTTCAAGGATTACTCTTACCTACAACTAAGAGTACTGCCACCAAATCCCACAACATAACATATCAGCGACGACATAGAATCTCACCCCCCCCCCCCCCTCACATAACACTGAAGATTCTATCACTAACCAGACAAGAACAGGAAACAGCCACAACCAAGTGTGGAAACTTGTGAATTCCAAACAGAGACTATTATTAGTTACAGCAGTGTTTTTGGCTGGGTACAGGCTGTTACCACATGTGCAGACATTGTATTTTCCGAGCACAGCGAGGGAAATACATTTTATATTTCCAGATGGTAGTGCGGGAAATATCTTTGTTTGCATGTGTGGTAATAGGCTGTAACCCCGACAAAACACTGGTGTAACGAATTTATTACCCCTCCAATGTCAGCGAGAGATTAAGAAAGAGAGGGTAGAGAGAGAATTTTATCGTATATGAAATATTGCCAATTTTCAACACCTTATGACGTCATTTTCAGAATGCATCAACACATGATGTCATTACCTTCGTCAGTCGCTATTGTTATGTCATAATTAATCTGCGCATTAAGACGAAAACACGATGTTCGTGCGGGGGATACCATGTAGTATTGCCCTCGTGTGAGTGAAATTCCAGATCAAACATCACTGATCTTAACCAATCAAATAATAGCATATGGTCATGTGACATTGCTGAGGGGTAAGAAAAGTCATCATCCATCTACCCGACGGAGTGCAAGTCTCAAACGAGCAGGACTTGGAGCTTTTAGACTTCCTGCTTGAACCAGGATTAACAGAGACCATAACCTTCATCGTCATCAAGAATATAGTCCCGGCACACTATCTCACCGATCGGGGCACAGACCTGTAAGGTAAGACACTTAAACTTAGTGATTAGACTACTCAAATCACGGAAAAAACCATACCCATGAGCAACTTAGAACGAATATTTCTCTGATGATTAAAGCCAAAAAAAGTATGAAACGCCAAGAAATCTAAATTGAACATCCATCAGGGATCTAAAACCATAGAAGCCTATGCCTATAACCTCTCTCGCTTATTAGCATGCCAAAATAGGGCCCAAAAAACCCAATCAAATCCACAAATCTCCACTTTAAAACGGACAATATTGGCCAAAACCAAAGCAAATGGATACAAAAAACTACACAAATACTTAACGGTTACAAGTTAAAACATTTCCGGTTACACCTAACTAATAAAACCGGTTACAACCTAGAGACTATCAATAACTTTGATGGTTACAGGAAACGATACCCTTTAACGGTTACGCAAAACCAACAGTCATCCTTTTTCCCAGTTACAAAAACAATTAACGGTTACAAAATCAACATTAATGGTTACAAAAACAAAAATCCAGTTACAAACAGTTACTGTAGCCGGATTTCTTTGAGTGGTTACACAAGTAGGGCAACTGTGACCTCCCAGCAAAGAGTATAAAAGGAAGTTCCAAACTAGGTACTGGCTTTCGATTTTGATCCAACATGATGAAGCGTCAGAAATAGAAAGCAGCCAAGACCAGTCTTAAGAAATAACTATACAAGTAGGGTGTTGAATATTTTGAAACTAATTTGACCGGGGACTGTGGCAGCAAAAGCCGCCAGTCAAAATAGTTTGAAAATATTTCAACAGAAAGTTTAAGTTATATATTTATCAACGACATACAATTCATACACTTCATGACAAACTTTCCAATTTTTTCGGCAGAGTAATTCGTCATTGATTGTAATGTCAGTCTTCATGTGACATAATTGATTGTGATGTCATATACGTACTTGAGTGACAGATCAGATCCCTCCATTGGGTAGAATGTTGATTGTTTTACAAAATTGTTCCCAAAGCCCCCAAGGCATGACACCAGGTCCAAACCTAGTTACTATTTACACTAAGAGCAGACTGCCTGCTACATCTCCATTAGGTTTAGACCAAATTTTAGCCATCCTACAAAAAAGCTGATAAATGTTATTTGGTAACATTTTTACCAAGGTCACTGTAACCTTGTCCTCTGACCCAAGGTCATTGTGTGATGCCTTGTCATTGTGAGGAAGCCTGTGTCCAATGCCAATAATGACACAACATCACACAATGACCTTCTGGTCAAAGGTTAGGTCACTGTGACCTTGGTAAAAAACCCTTGTTTTTTCAACATTAACATTTTCTGTTTAGCTCAACTTTTATGTTTATATTTCATGTTTGGTTAATCATACTGGACCCAAACCTTGGCGCATGCTTCATTATAATAACACAACATCATACAGTGACCTTGAGGTTAAAGATCACGGTCACTGTGACCTTGGTGACATTTTATTTTTCAACATTAACATTTCACATTTAGCTCCACATTTCTGTTTATATCTCATGTTTGGTTAATTTTATTTTTTCAACATTAACAACTGCCGTTTGTCTCAACCTAGCAGTTCACATCTCAACTTTGCTTAATCATCCTGGACCCAAAATTGGAGAAATGCTTCCGCATGATGAAAGGGCATCACCTAATGACCGTGGGCACTAAAGGTAAAGGTCACTATAATGAAAGAAACTGCTTTATCAACATTAATCCTTTAACGACTGAATTTCTGCAAAACATTTAAATATTTACCTATTTAATGTCCATTTGCAGGCCAAGATAAGACTATTTTTGAAAATTTACCACTAATGACTGGCTCGGTTACAAAAATAGTCTTCTCTTGACCTGTAAATGGACATTACTCAAAACCACTACAGAGGCCGGTTTTGGCCGGTTTCATCACGAAAGGATTAACATTTTGCATTTAGCTCAACTTAGCAGTTCATATTTCATCTTTGCTTAAGTATACTGGACCCAAGTTGGGTCACATACTTCCTTATAATTGGAGGTTATCATACAATGATGTTGGGGTAGAAAAGGCAAAGGTCAAGGTTATTGTGACATGGTTTTTGTGACAAGTTTTTTCAATATTAATATTTTGTGTTTGACTCCACAATTCATATCTTATGTTTGTTTAATCTTCCTGGACCCAAACTAGCACACATCTTCCTTATAAGGTGAGGGCACGACACAATGACCTTTGCTCCAAAATGTCAAATATTATTGTAATTCTGGTAAATATCTATTTTTTCAGCATTAACATCTTGCACTTAACTAGTAGTTCATACCTCCTGGGAGCCTCAATTCAGCGATTCGCAGCTCAGTTCACTAAATGGGCTCCGAAGCCCGTAAAATATCAAGCATGTAAGACTTTACGTACATAAAAAATTGGTCAATTCTCTATGTACACAGAATCGACTTCACGAAAAATTGGCTCTGCGGTGGGAGGAAGGCATCGTGAACAAACCCACCTACCCCAGGTCATTGCTGGTGCAGTGGGAGGGAGGGCGCCACGGACAAATCCACCCACACCAGATCATTGTGGGTGCGGTGAGAGGGTGCCATGTAGCCCTCTGAGAGCTGCCATTCCACGATCTGTGACTCCCACTACACTCTATCCCTGGGCACATTCCTGGGTCATTGACTACTACGTGGGTGTCAGGGGAGCCTTGATGAATCATGCATGAATCAGACAAACACGAAGTCCTTGTCGGTGTCACATAGATAAAAGGAACTATCCATAAGTTTTTCCAGGTGCCTTGACAATGCTCTCCCGGCAGAATGCTGAAGTGTCTACCATCTGCTCCATGGTAGACTAGCATGTTCACACACTACACAGAGGATCTGGTGTTGAGCGGGTACCTCCCCATAGATACAACACACACACCCCCCCCACCCCCTCTACACACTGTTGAAGTGGCGGACAGAGTCAACATCTTCACGCTGAGGAAAGCGGTCGTAGATGTTTTTCCGCAGCTGGGCATGGTAGGTCTTATACTGAGGCCCATCTCGGAAGTGTGGCCATTTGGCATAAGGCAACCACCACAGGTATGAGCAGTATCATAAGTACAACCAGCATCTTGGATCTATATATAGAGGGTTAACCTAAAAAGAGAGAACCCATAGAGGTAAATCTGCGTCAGATCGAGTCCTGTACTGGCCTCGGTGCCGATCTTCATCCCATCAAGAGCGGGGGTTAATTGCTTCCTGTTCCCATCAGCTAGAATACGCAGTTCTATTGTAATATGGGTTGTCTGCGGACTGGTGAGTCTGACACGCTCGAGTAGCTTCACTGAGGCCTTCACCTTCGAGGAGTGTGACACCTATCTATAGGATGCCCTCTTGAATATTAATAAGTTCTTCTAGCCCATCAAAGGGGCGGCATAGCAGGATCCTTCCTCCAGTGACCACAACCCTATCACCACCCTGCCCTATATATGTTAGGAAAGATGAGCCAAAGTTATAAAGCTTTCGTACCGTGCCACCCTTTTTCACAACAGTAGAGAGCGATGTGACCTCCAGATCAATGACTGCTCAGGGCCTATATATGGGGATCCAAAGTTGCCATTTACCACCAGGTCGACCACGAAGCAATAACTAATTTTCTCAAAGACTATCTATAGTTGCTTCATCAGTGTTAACAGCACTCCATCATGTGACATCGGTTGTGTATGTTTCTCAGCCGGTTCTATGACGTGAAATTGAGGTCAGCATTCAAGGTGTTTGCATCTTCAACTTTGTCCTCCGACTCCTCTACCAGGGGCTCGAGGATGAACCTTTTCTTTGGGAAGCCATAGCGGAACACAATCTTGCTACCATACTTGTCTCGAACCATACATTCCTTTGAGACATCTTTCAGATCTGTTAGTAGCTCAGTTCCATCAGCGCCATAGTCCGAATGACTTGCCATAACTCTCTTTAACCTTGACAGTATCAACATCGTACATGATCACCACATCAGCAAGACATGTTGCATGAACAAATATCGGCTCCATCATATATATATTAGGTTTAAATGAAGCATATATCCATGGCGACTGTCTGATTGTTAATTCAGACTAGGGAGAACGTGATCAGACAATCTCTAGTAGGTATAGGGGTGTTACAGTACTGTGTAGAATGGGTCCTCTTCCAGGTGGCTTAGCGCAACACTACCTATGCGCATGCCAGTATCTTACATCCACCTCCGAGCAGTGCCTATCACAGCTCACTGGCAGAAGTGGGGCTAAATGTGATAGAATATCTACCAGGAGCAAATGGCAACCTGTGGAAAGCAAATAGCCCCAATCTGTTCATGCCCCTAAACCACCTGTGTGATGGCTCCACAACTACCCTGTATGCCAGCATAGATGGGAAGTCTGATGCTCCTTTGGAGTTTACACTGCTGCTACTTATGGACAAGTCAACGACATGTAAATGACATGTCAGAGAAAGTGATATACACTCATCGGTCAACATGAGAACATACCAAACATATCTGACCTTTGCCGAGTTACTGGCCATGCCAATAGAGGACTGCCACTTCTTGCCACCTGCGACTATAGCAGGAGTAGTGGTATCAACAGAACGCCAGCATGGCAAGGAGACGACCAGACTAAAATGGCCCAAGAATGAGATAGGCTGCTGGAGGAGACTACAGGAGAGCTATACCTGCCTAATGTGTCTGAGCAGGACTTCGCAGATGATGATCCGGTAGAGGTCTTATGGTTGGAAAAGAAGATGGTGGATGAGTGTATATGTAAGAAAACCAAACAATGTCTGGAGTACTGTAGGGAGAACAAGGTGAGGTTCTAGATGTCACAACTTCAAAAGCTACATGCACCAGAGACAGTGCTGGAAGACTGGTGGCTAAGCGAGTTGTCGTCGGACCAAAAAACTGAAACATTTCAACAGCCTTTTCACAAGCAATCCCACGATGTCTCACTGGCAGACCCTACTAGTGATGAACACAGTCTTGATATATACCATGGCTGCTAAATCAGAGTGGCGAAAGCAACCTGTACTATATTCCCCTCTGACAACTGTGTTCCAAGGCTCCAAACCCTGTATCGCACCAAAAAACCTAAAGTGAGTTTACAATTTCACAAAGGCTCCAGCGGACTTGTAGACATGTATGTGCTTAGTAACAAGATGCTGCAACAAGGCTGCTGCATCTTAGGATTGTATGGTGACAGGTAGTCTGCTGCGTATGCAGCAGGTTTAAGGTAACTATCATAAATGGCCTTCCCAGTGAACCTCACGACAGTCATCCAGAGCCAACCAACCCTCCTAGCTAGGTACTCGCTTGAGTGGCCAGCGATGTGGTCTGTAAGTGTTGAATGATATACCAGATCTTCATCAGCAGTGTCTCCGCTGGGCACCCATCAGCTCGCCTCGAGGGGTGACGTGGCAGCTCGGATATTTTTCAAGCTCGAGGAGGTACTTCTTCAGAATTGTCAGGAACTTGAGAAACATTGTCAGAAGTTCATCAGGAACTTAAGGAAATTTCTTCAGAAGCTTGAGGAAGTTCGTCACGAACTTGAGGAACTTCATTAGAAGCTTGATGAACTTGTCAGGAACTTCTTTAGAAGCTTTGAGGACCAGGAAGTTGTTCCTTAAACCGATATCCACTGAGGATCAGATTCCCTTACTGTCTTCTTCCGGAACTTCTCTCGAAAGATCCACTTCAGCCACAATTTACTAGCATCTGACTTGCGAGGGCGGGGGGGGGGGGTCTGATGAGGTAGTCCTTGGTAGTTCGTGGGCAATAACAGAAATGCTGGTAGATTCTTTGCCATCCTGTTTGATTGAAAATGTGCTCAATGACTTGCAGGTAGTCCTAATCATCTGTGTGGAGGTCGAATATGCTGACCCACTTCCCTACTGTTAGTAGATCTTTGGGATCAACCCTAGCCTTCTGAAAAGCTAGAACAGGATTGTTTGTTTGGTCAAAGTGTATACCGAATTCCCTGCCCTTGGCAGTGTCAAGCTTATTGTAGAGTATACGAGCCAGGAGTTCCTTTGTACTTTTCATCCACATCAGATGGATGTGGGACCTTGGCTCACTTTGTTGATGTCACGATGCAAATCTCGGAACCCTGTCAATCAGAAGAAATTTAGCCTGGGAGTGTTGTACTAGTTTCTTCCGCGGCCCGAAGACAACCTGGTGAAGACCTTTTTTCAAACATGATGGGTTTAATCCGGTTCTATATAGCTGCTTTAAAGCATGCGGCAGTATGTACAACATCCAGACAGAACGTTCGGATCCACGACCTCGCATTACACTGATCCACGGAAGGCCTGCCTGACAGTCATTCCACCCGGTATTCATGATGAGAATGATGTCTGGGATCTTGGGGACAGATTCACAGGATTAGGAGCATGACATTGAATCTCAAGCTCGAGATCCGCAGTGAAGGATGGTAGAGTTCACAGAGGTTGTGAGTGGGTGGGAGATTATGCAGACCCTGGGCACCACATACTTGAATGATGAGTACTGAGTCCTGGCAACACTGGCTTGAGGACCTAGCTTCGATGCGCAGGGAAAAGGGCATTATACTGTTGGTGTAATGACGGATTCACTGAATTCAGCTTACAGGCGAATGTGAAGATGCCGGTGGCTGTGCCACTCTTCTCCCTACTGGAGAACATGCATGTGAATTCGGCCATGATGTGTGAAAAACTTAGCATCTCGCAGATGTGTCGATGACTTCCACTACTTCCTGTCTGGCATGATCAGAATGACCAGGAGTTGAAGCCAACTGGATCTAAACAGTGGATCCTATATGTGGAGCAAGCGCATCAGCAGGTCCAGGTCATAGCCAAAATGTCTCAGACTGTGTTACTGTGGCAGTCCTGGTTTAGAAGGGAGGAGCAGTCCAGGAAGTCCAGGAGCTAGATGGCATCAAACTTGTGATGGTGGGGGCCAATGTTTTCGGTGAGGTACGTGACGTAACTGATATCTGTCTCTACCAACTGAAACCGAAGCTATGCACACTTCTATGTCTGACCAGTGGACATGACGATCTCAAGTTAGCGCTCGAGCGCCAGTGCCACCTCGGAGGTAGGGACATCCCATCTACTCATGGCAACCAGCTCAGCTTCCATATGGGGAACCTAGTAGCCGGCACTTGCTTAATCAGAGCATCAATGCTGTATTTTGGCTATAGGAAGGGATGCTTCTCGCCGAATGGGAGTGGGTGTGTTCAGCGTAAACGTACATAGAGCATAACTCCTGCTGTCCCAGTTATCACAGGCCCTGCTCGAGGGGTACTACTACTATGATATCGGCCATCTTCTGGTCTGTTGCTGCCTTATAGTCGAGAGTTCGCTTGGACCACTGTACAGCTCATCAAGACACATCTGCCTCTGAGATATGTTGAGTAGCCTGAACCCTTTGTTGCCGTCTGCGTGCCTCCTGTTGGCGCATATGTTTGAGCGCCTTGCTGTACTCAAACTTCTCATTGAACAGCTTCTCCATCGCCTAGTTATGGCATTTTTTTTGCTCCACTTCCGGTGCCTTCGTCTCAGCGAAGCTGAAACCCAAGTTCACCAAGGCAAATACACTGGCATTCAAGATTGCGGATGCCATGTCTATATTTATTCAGTTTAAGGCTCTTGTATAGTCCCAAACAGCGGACGATGTGTGAACCAGAAACATGCTAGGATCCAGTCGACTATGAGGAGGATGAGCACTATGATGGTGATGATGTAGAGCCAGAATCCCGACAACTAATATACCGAACAAAGGGGATCCATCAGACTTATGCATCAGGCTCTCTTGGTTCGCTGGCTGTAATCGGTGCTCTGGTTGCTCTATTCATGATGAAGGCTGGTGAGACAGTCCCCATAATCACTAGCAATGCTCTGTCTGTGGTTGAGAAGATTTCTGAGGTTATTCCAGCCATCGCCTCAGAGGTAGGCACATTCTCTGGGGTTGTTGGTCCATGGCTCCCATATATTCTGCCCAACATTTAAAACATGATCTACAGGATGTCTTCTCTGTATGACCTAGTCAAGGTTCTTACCATTCGAGGATTGGTCAATGCACAGCCCTTCTCTGAGGACCCAGCAGAGATTAGACGGCAGTGTATCCAGGTATTTGAAGTGGTTCTCAGCAACGGTCGAATGTATGTGACAGCACAGGAGTCGACGTAAGCGATGAAATCTGAGAGTTCATCAACCACCTCTCTTGAGGCACTCAATTACAGGTCTGATGGCTATTAACATGAACCTCACCAGCTGCTCGAGTCCGCATGCCGTAAGGGTCACATCATCACCCTGGAGGGTGTCCACCACTGGCTCTCGAGAAGGCAATGTGGTAGATATAAGGTCTTGTCCACGCTACATTCGGCGTGCACACTTCGATGAATCTGTCTTGAACAGAGTACACCAGGCAGCTGTGTTGTTTCTTCTACACGATCGTATGGCTCGCAAGACCTACAAGTACTCTCTCATCAAGGTTAATATAGCCAGCAGGTACAAGGCTGCAGTAGCGTTCATGATTAAATCCATGAGGCAGGCGGTGGCTGAGTTCCAAACTGTGTCTATGACGATCTGGAAATCCCCTTCAGTGGCCAGAGTTGCTACAAGTGGATGATGGTAAGGAGTTCAGAGGTGGGACTGCATTCCTCATGCACAAGCATTGTGGAGCGGTTACATTAGGCGAAGTTGGTCATCACCACGCCCAAGCAATCGTTAAGCAGTGGAAATGGACACTGGCAGAGAGACTGTTCCCACGCCTATAAAATCAGGAGATTGTTGCTCCTGGCGGCCATTCCATAGTATGGGTGATAGGGTTGCCCGTTGTCACAGAGATCTAATGCGCAGATCACTTGCTTAATTGGGCAGCCTCCCACAGAAGCTATTCACCACTCCTGGCTCTTAGTCTCCAAGTAATTCGACATGGGTTTGGAGGCCTGCCTTCCATCCGCTGCCCTGGTTCATTACCTATATGAGCTTGGTGAGCTGGAAGTTGGTTGACAGCGTGCAACAGACCCTAACTGGTTGATAAATGCCCACAGACTCGACAGGTATGTTGAGTCGGCTGGACAGCCTATACTGTACTACCTGGCGAGTGGTCCCAGGTGGCCCTTTGATCCTCCTTAAACTGTCCATAGGACAGGCTCACCCCCACTGTCTTTTTACCACATGGCATCTATTTGACCATTGTAGATAGTTACATGGCATTCACGTCATAGGCGAGGATACGGCGACATACACGCTCACCATGATGGCTGATTCAAATCAGACCAGACTCATGGTATCTACTGAACACGATGCTAGGACCACCAACAACGACACTTCAGCATCTGATACTCCCCTTTGTCTGGAGTGTAGAGACTTACATCAGGCATGTGCTCAGTGGTACCGCGAAGGAGATACCGTAGTGACACCCCCGGTAGAGACACTACATCTTTGAGGTTGCCTATACCGCGTTCTGAATAGAACTGTCCCATCCACTCTAGTAGTTACGTAGCCATCAGTGAATGTCTGCATCTCTTGTTTTCTGAAGGTCTGCTTGCATTTCTTCCATTCTGATAGCTTCAGGAGGTCGGGAGTGTCAAACCATTCTTACGGGAACCAGCTCTTCTGCTGTGTACACCAATAAGGGTTGATCCATGATTCGTAGGAGACTCCAGGGCCGAGGTAATTCAGCACATCGATAAACCGCAGCTCGGGTGTAATGAGGAACATTGTCTGGCTAGCTTTCTTGGCGACTTTCACTGTGTACATACTATCAGTCAGCTCATCCATGAAGTACTTCTTGATGAGATTCTGCATTGGGCACTTGGTCGTACCATTCCTTGATCGCTTTCTGCTGAATGGTTTTGGTAACTTCTCCAGGTCTGATGGTAGCTACTGTGCCTGGACCCCTGTTCGGATTCGTTCTGTTCGTCGTTGGATTTCATTCATGAACTCTGAGATCAGTATGTTGGCATTAGCAACACACAGGTGAGTCGGCTCGCTCACAGTGTAGTCTAAGGAGAAACCGACTGACACTGATATAGGTATCGGATGGTTTTGATACAATCTAGGAGGACTTCAAAGACGATGAAGTGTGGGTAGGGTACAGTTGCTCTATGTCGTAGTGGTGTTGTGGGTGAGCTAGCGCTACACTCCCACTGTGCAAGTGTGTATCCAGATGTTCGCAGCTTCTCATCACTCGCGATTGTCTTCCTGTATCGCTCTCTAGCCTCTTTACACTATTGATGTTGAGGGTATCCGCTCCAGAAACATCAATGGAACTGATATACACTGATGATAGTAGGTTCGTATCCATCTACGGGAGCTCCCTCGATCCAACGTTCACCATCATGACCACAGACAGTATGATGGATGTGTACACCTCGTTGCTATGACTCGTGCTCGAGTCAGTGTATGGTGACCTTATTGGCCTGTTGATGTGGGTAGAACACTTTCTCATATGTAGACTGTGGTGCCTCAATCTTCTCCCCGGGCCACACGATGGTTGTTCCCCAGCTGTACAGTGGTCAGCGTTACCATGGCGTGACAATGGAGATACCATACTTACGTGAACTGCTGCTGACAGTGGCCACATATGAAAGTGTGAGCTAGCTTGGAGATGTCCTTAATGAAGAATGCAGGTTAGTCGTACATGGTCATGGTGTTCGGATAGTGTACTGGTTGCCTGGTCAGGTGCCAGCTGGCCTCTCCTGCTGTACCATGTTCATAAACACGAATACCTGTCTTCGCCAAGAATTTTACCTTGTTCAGCTGATCCAGTTGATCCAGGGACGTCTTGGTGACATCAGTCCCAGGCTTGCTGTAGAACTGATTGGCTGGCTCTCGTGTGGGAGCTGTACTTCTATCAGCTCTCGCTACCTGATACATTGGTAGACATCTCCAGAGATACATGGTGTCCTTGTAGGTATCGAGCACCACCATACTCTTCTGCCGGAGCCAGTCAGGGAATGGTCCAGCCCCTAGTAATGACAGGCGGTCGATGACAGCTTTTACCTCGATGGTAATGGATCAGATGAAGGCACACGTGGTGTTGGGTCGATCGATATTGTCGAGGGTCTGGTTGCCATGCAGGTTTGAACTGCTCAAAGTGTGTTCATCCATGGTTTGTCTGGAGCGTTCTTGGGGAATAGTATCACCCTACCATCATCTACGTGGTGGATGCGATAGGTGTGGGTGTACCGAAGGTAGAATGCATTCTGCACAGTATGCCTGATCTTTGCCATGATCTGCTCTATGATATCTCAACATCACAACATCTGCTGGGTTGTGGTTCCTTTCCCCGCCTTCGAAGCTGACCCATATGTATCCCACAAAAATCAGCAACAGTTCCTAGAGCATCTTACAGGTCTACCTCGCGTCAACCATTTAGATGTTTTATGTGTTATGAAGATTGTTAAATCATATAACCATGATTACTTATATCATAAGTTTTAAACCTACTAATGTGGGATCACGGGTATACCTCTGTGGATGCTTATCTCTCAATGGAGGTCCCTGACATCCACGAGGCTGTCCACAACCCCGGTGTGTGCCCTCAGGGATAGAGACGGCTGTGGAGCAACGGATCGCGGAACACCATCCCCCAGAGGGCGGTATATCAATATGATTTTCATGTACGTGAAGGTCTTTTAGCTAGTACAAAATGTTTACACTGGGGAAATATATACATGTATGGCTGAAAACAATTCAACATCTCATTATTTTCGAAATATGGCATCACAGTTTTTCAACATAATATATAATTTCTATGGGTACAGGAGACTTACATATAAATTGTTCAACTTTCTGAAATGGTCATTGGATAAGGATTCCAATGGTATAATATTAACTAGAGGTGGTATGGCAGTGCAACAAAGTTGGCTGAACTTTTTTGACATTACATATGACAATTAAATAGTATATCACCTGTGTAATATATTCTGTACCTGCCTCAATGTGAAAAACTGTGTACTGGGTTCTTTGAATTTCTGAATATGGTGACTCGATCACACTAAACATGTTTTAAGATTATAAGACCAGGACAAATTTGTCCAATACGCATGTCAAATAATATATGTAATCAGTTGGCGTGCACTTGACCTTTGACGTTTATACCCCAAAATTGGCACGTGTATTCGAGACCCCACTGGCAAGCCTCTACCAAAGGTAGCTCAAATTCAGATTCGCTCTATGAATATCATATATATATATATATATATATATATATATATATATATATATATATATATATATATATATATATATAATATATATATATAAATTCAAAATAGATAAGAAATTCAATGTATAATCCTACAAGGATGGGCAAGATGATTATTGTTCAGTGTTCGTTGTTGAAATGTATGCCATCAAAGAGCATGTTCTAGACTATCAGTCATGCATAAGGAAAGGATATGCATTTATCAAAACTTAAGCTATCATTGCATGTGACTCAGTTATGTATCCAGGTATGGAGATGTAAACCAATGCGACCAAATTTATCATTTCAAAGCAAGAACATGCAGAGAGGCTTTCATTTGTTTAACACTTGACGAATCTGTCTAGAAAATGCCCTTTAACAATATTTCAGTATGATTACCCAAGTTAAGCTATATTAATAGTTCAAATCAGTCGTCAGAAAATATATTTAATTTAACAATAAACAGTAAATCATCATGTTAATTGTGTATTCTTATAATGTTTATCTGTAATCTTTTTTAGTTATTGCACAAAAACGTGGGTGGGTATAACTAATCATTAAATTAATTACTCAGGGAATATATATCTGAACTATATACAGATATGGTAGAGAGCATGTGGACCTGTAAGGAGGCAATCGTCATTATACTGAATAATTTCGCATTAAAAAACCTTATATAAATTTTAAATTTTGGAAATATAGTTGTTTCAGAAAATATGTTTCCTTTAAGTATTTTCCACCCAGGTTACTATATGAAAAAAACCCCAAATCAGGTTTTATAATATTTTGGATCATTGCTAAAAGAAATTAGGATAATAAGTAGTATTTTGATTAAAAATCGTCAGGTAGGTAGAGTCTAAAATGTGTCAGGATTCCGTTACAAAACAAGCTATCACAAAACGCAATACCATGAATAAATAAGTCTCTTAATAATATATGGTTTGATAGGGATTTCGAGAATTTCTATTTTTGCAAAATGTCATAACTTTTAGACCACCTCATGAAACACTACCATCTATATTTGAACTATGGATATAAAGAGACCGCACCTCTAAACAAGAGCCATAACTCTGGTTCATTAAGACTTATACTTTTGAACGTTATGGAGAAAATAAATTTGTTTCGTCAATTGTTTATGGATTAAAGGGATGCTAATCTCATCTCGAATGTTGTATTGTATCGATAGATTATGGTTTAAAGATAGCATATCATTCATATCCTGTCACATTCCCTTATCTATATCACAATTATCTGCTTTGTAATATCAAGTAAATGTTAAACAGTGATAGCCGCCATCTTATCTCCTCAAGTGGTAGTGTGTGAGGTCATGTAAGTGCCAAAGTGCCATTCTTTATTTTGTAATACTCATCTTGTTGAATATTTTGAAACTAATTTGACTGGAAGTTGTTGCTGCCTAAGGCAAACTTCCAGTCAAATTAGTTTCAAAATATTCAACAGCTTACCTGTATGGTTGCTTTTACACCACATTGTTATTTGTCACACTGTGGATGGTACCTCGATGACTGAGCGAATATACCGAGGCAGACACGTTAGGCTTTTTCTGATTGGTTGAAAAGTAAATCATGACAGCCATCATAGGGTGTAGAAATGTACCAACATTTAGCGACTAAAGCCTGAATATCTTTCCTTAGCGGCGTGATAAAAAGCTTAAAATTACCTGCATAGTTTATGAGTGGCATATTAGATCAACTTGAAAAGCTATCAAGAGATGAGGTTAGTTTTCCTTTAAATCCAATTGTAGCAGATATCTTCCTTCAGCCAATATCTATTTGCACTATAAATATGAATAGGCCAAGATTTGAAACAGCCGTCATAACACTGGTACTTAAGTATTGAATCCTATGCAGCAAATACATTCGTGACACATTTCATCATTTATTAATTGATTAAAGTCCGTATGCAAACACAATTTTAATAGCCATTTATACCATATAATTGAAATACAATCAAAATCCGTCTCGCACATATAAAATCATCGTACTAACATACGCCCACTCACATCGCTCCGGTGTATGTGTGTACTCGATACGGGAGCGGAGCTGGAGAGGGAGACCGCGCGAGAGGATGATGATATAAAATATGCGAACATACAGTAAGAAATAAGCAAGAATTGCAAATTTGAAAACGCGCAAAACGGGAATTCTGATTTCAACGTTTTCAAATCCGGCAACCGATAAGCCAACTGTATCTACGTCACTCCAGTTACGGCTAACGCAGCCCTCCCAGCATTGGACTTAATAGTAAACAGGGCAGATGTCGAAAGCGGTGTCGCCGAAATTACCTTTGGTACACGGGGTATTTGTAATCGGGCCTATTAGTTTTTCCTGCTGAATACGCTCGTACATATTTTTTTATTAAACACTTATTTCCTCTAAATTGGTTATCAAAGAAATATTGGAAAATCCGGCAAATTTGGCTAATTGTATTTGAAATTATGGTGGAAGAGAGATAAATGTCGTCTTATAAGAACCGTCTGCGCAAATTAATTAGCGTGATTACGTCCCATACACGTGATACAATTTGGGTTGGGAATCGATCAGCGCGTTGGTGACGGGCTGTCAGATATTGAACAAAAATTGTTTTTGTTATTAACAGAGAACGTTTTCGAGGGAGTGGTGTGTTTTATGAAATATTGACACATGTGTGATCTATTTATGCAACGTTATATCAGTCGTGCCATGCACACTTTAAAACAAGGACACATTTGTCCTATACCCGAGTCGTTGATATATATTTCAATCGGGTTGCCGTTACGTCAACAATCTATTTTAACAGCAATGTTGCTTAAAGGTGTTGCTGATGCTTTTGACCGCAAAATTGGCACAGACAAACATCCATCCAAGTTTGGAGAAGATCGCTCCGGTAGAACGAGAGTTATTGCAGAAATGTCTCTTTTAAAAACAGTTTTGCGGAAAGCTGTTACTGTTGCGTTTCGGTTTTTGATCACAAAATTGGCATACGTCTTCGGGACACCACAGACAAACAGCTACCCAAGTTTGGCGAAGATCGCTCCAGTGGAACTAGAGTTATTGGGGAAAAAATATATGCCTATTTCGAAAACAAATTTGCTGAAAGCTGTTGCTATTGCGTTTTTGACTTTTGACACCAAAATTGGCACACGACTTCAGGAACCCATGGCCAAGTTTCCACCCTAGTTTGGTGAAGATCCTTTCAGTAGAACCAAAGTTATTAAAATGTCTTAAGAACAAGGAGAAGACGCACTCTGCGCTCGCATTAACCCTTGCACCTAGCGACGCGGGTAACAGGACTTGGAAGAAATGCTCATTCAGTACACTTTAGACATTTGTCAGTAGTGTAAGGGTTAGGGTTGCCCCATTCATTAATGGACCTTTCCATTTTTAGCTATGCCCCGCCCATCACTAACTAAGCTCCACCCACACCTCGCCGTGTTGGGATTGATCGATCACCAAATGCTCTAGCTATTAATTTCCTGAAAACTATACAGGGAAGCTGTTGAATATTTTGTAACTAATTTGACTGTGTGCTGTTGCTGCCTATGGCAGCAACAGCGCCCAGTCAAATTAGTTTCAAAATATTCAACAGAATATTTATTAAATAGTAAAAGCAAACAATTTGTACAACAACGCATACATAGACCGTCTTCAAATATGCGTTCGTGACGTACTTATCGACGTCATTCATTATGATCTCATTGCACACATCACGCAGTTCATTATGACGTCATAGGATGGGTGGGTACTCTGGAAAGGTGAATTGTATTTTTCCCATTGATCAATAATCTCAAGGATGCCAATATACCATCATGGTCATTGCCTCTTTGGAAATGTCAGTGTTGGGACACTTGAGACATCGGTCAATAGTGGCACGGATGGCTGCCCCATTGGTCAATTGTACTTTTTACCAATGCTCAGTAGTGTCAAGGAGACCAATTTTACATTTCTCGCCACATTGGTCAATGGCATCTCTTGGTACACTTGCGACATTTGGCAATAGTGCCAGATTGACCAATGGTGTTTGTTGTGCATTAATTAATGTAAGCATGTTTACCGTTCCCCATCAGCTAGCTGAGCACTATGACGCTTGGGCCATTTATTTTCACTCACAATTGATCTATTTGACTGGCAAATATTGATGTCACGAGTTCGCAAATGATGTACAATAAACTGTGACCATCCATTGTCAACGCTTCCTGGATGTATAACATCAATATTTGCCAGAACAATATTTGAGGAAATCTGCGAGGAGAACATCCGCTGAATAATAATAATAATGTTTAGATTGGATCGTCCCGGCCAATGAACGGTAATGGAGGAATCCAGTTTATAGATCAATCATATGACGTCGTAATCAACCACGTCACATATAGGGTGACATCACAATCCAGTGTCATAATCCACAATCATAACTGATAGAAATAGTCCGTCATACACTCTTAATAGTTCGTCAATTTGTACGAATTGCATGTCTTTACTATTTAATAAACATTCTGTTGAATATTTTGAGCCACAACACCCAGTCAAATTAGTTTTAAAATATTCAACAGCTTACCTCTATCTATTTTCTGGAAATTGATTGTCAGGGAGTGCAGTGATA